>OX411558.1:10868227-11150727 GCA_948146395.1 Fragum whitleyi
ACGATGATATTTTGCAACAACCATAGGCGTGCGTGTATATTTCCGTTTACAGTAAACCTAGAAAAGTTTGCGGCAACGAATGTTTGCGATTTTGTTATATTTGGCTTTTCGCGGCCATTTAAATTCGCGGATTGTTACTATCCGCGAAGGCTCGAAACAAAACACGCTATGGTAAATTGCGTGTTCAGGCCTATTTCAAATGTGTTTACCACAGGTGAAAAAGGTTTTGTAAACCGAGGCCCATGAGACGGTGCTTTAGACCGAGCAAGTTAAAGAACCATGGCGGATCTCAGCAGTAGTTTTGTCATGTATCCTTGCACTATCCCCTGTAACAACTAACCGTCTTCTGGGGGCGTCGCTCATATGGGCATGTGCTACGGTAGCGACGATAAATAAACGGAAAAACACACACCCTAATTCAAAATTGGTCAGCTCGATTAGCTCAGTCGGTAGAGCACTCGAATACAAAACAAGAGGGCCATAGTAGCCCTTAATCGCTCACCTGAATGAACTGTCTAAAATTTTCAAAAGTATGAGAAATAGAAAGATGAATGACTGAGCTAAACAAAGCTGCTGCTTCTATACAACTTGAGAATCCCTTTACTACAATTTTAAGGTTGACTAACAAGGATTTTCTATAATTGATTTCGTGACCTAGTTTTTGACCCCAGATGACCAAATTTCGATCTCATCCGAGATTTCATCAAGACAATTATTCTGACCAAATTTCAGGTTGATTGGCCAAAAATTGTGGCCTCTAGAGTGCATACAAGGTTTATCTAAGAATTGACTCCATGACCTAGTTTTTGACCCCAGTTGACCCAATTTCGAACTCATCTGAGATTTCATCAAGGCAATCATTCTGACCAAATTTCAGCTTGATCGGGCAAAAAAATGTGGCCTCTAGAGTGCATAAAAGGTTTTTCTTAGATTTGACACTGTGACCTAGTTTTTGACCCCAGTTGACCCAATTTCAGATTGATCAGGCAAAAAATGTTGCTGCTAGAGTGCATACAAGGTTTTTCTTAGATTTGACCCTGTGACCTAGTTTTTTCCCCAGTTGACCCAATTTCAAATTCGTTTGAGATTTGATCAAGACAATCATTCTGACTAGAATTCGGGTTGAACAGGCAAAAAAGTGTGGCCTCTAGAGTACATACAAGGTTTATCTAAGATTTGACCCTGTGACCTAGTTTTTGTTGACCCAATTTCGAACTCATCCGAGATTTCATCAAGACAATTACTAGTATTCTGACCAAATTTCAGGTTGATCGGGCAAACAATGTGGCCTCTAGAGTGCATACAAGGTTTATCTAAGATTTGACCCTGTGACCTAGTTTTTGACCCAATTTCAAACTCATTTGAGATATGATCAAGACAATCATTCTGACCAAAATTCACGTTAAACAGGCAAAAAATGTGGCCTCTAGAGTGCATACAAGGTTTATCTAAGATTTGACCCCGTGACCAAGTTTTTGACCCCAGTTGACCCAATTTCAAACTCATCTGAGCTTTCATCAAGACAATTATTCTGACCAAATTTCAGGTTGATTGGGCAAAAAAGTGGCCTCTAGAGTGCATACAAGGTTTATCTAAGATTTGACCCCGTGACCTAGTTTTTGACCCCAGTTGACCCAATTTCAAACTCATCCGAGATTATCAAAACAATTATTCTGACCAAATTTCAGGTTGATCAGGCAAAAAATGTGGCCTCTAGAGGGCATACAAGGTTTTTCCTAGATTTGACCCTGTGACCTAGTTTTTGACCCCAGTTGACCCAAATTTAAGCTCATCTGAGATTTCATCAAGATAATCATCCTAAGCAAAATTCAGGTTGATCAGGCAAAAAATGAGGCCTCTAGAGTACATACAAGGTTTTTCTAAGATTAGACCCCATGAGCTAGTTTTTGACCCAAATTGACCCAATTTCGAACTCGTCCAAAATTTCATCAAGACAATCATTCTGACCAAAATTAAGGTTGATCGGCCAAAAAAAAGGCATCTAGAGTGCATACAAGGCAAATGTTGACAACAGACATCGCATATCCACCTTACCACAATAGCTCTCCTTGAGCACTTTGTGCTCAGGTGAGCTAACAACTGAATATCGATCGCGTGGGTTCAATTTCCAGGCTCGCACAGTAACAAACTGATTGTCTTCCTGATGAGAGGTTAAAATGAGGTCCAGTGAGATGATTCTTTACATCGAGCATTTTAAAGAACCTTGGCAGAACTCAGAAGTAGTTTCATCATGTATTCTTGCACTATCCCCCCCCCCCCCCCCCCCCCCCCCATCAACAGTCTTCTGGATTCTGGAGGCGTCACTCATATTGGCGTGTGCTAGGGAAGCAACGATAAATAAACGGAAATACACACACTCCCTCATTCAATTTTGGATAAACAGCAGTATAGGTAATGGAAAGCATAATACAACAGATTTCTCTGTATGCTATCTAAAGCTGATTTTATTGCAACATTCTATAATGAATGTCTAATGATTCAAATTTAAATCAATATAACAAAGAATAAAGATATCATTTTAATTATTTTTTATCAAACAAATCAACTTTTGATGTATCAAAGGCATATCTAGCTTTAGGAAATATTGCGAGACAAGGAGAAATCGCTTGAAACAAGTCATTTCTATATACCTTATTTCTCCTAATTAGCGCTCCCGGGAGCTATACATTACAAGATCAGGGAGTTTTTATTTAGAATGCATTTTCTGATATAAAATTGATGTCTTTTAGGCCCTTTCCCTTATATTTGAGATGAATTTCCTCAAGATCAATCATATAAATGATTGTTTAGAGGAAATTCATCTCAAATTAGAGAAGAAGTCTCAAGTCTAGATTTTAGGCACTTGAAATAGGTTTTAGGGAGGGTGCTGTTATTAGAGGAAATACGGTATCCCCAAAAATTTTCTAGACTTTCTGTCAGCAATTCTACCTGTAAGGCCAGTTAAAGTTCTTTGTCTGTAACTTGTTTAATGACAAAATTCCGTCTTCTTCTATTAAATTTATGAGACCAATGTCATTGTCAAAATTCATATGAATCCTCTAAATGAGAAATGTTTTGTAAACAACCATTCTCTATTACTTCAAAACGACTGTTTTTTGCGGGACCCATAAGCGGTTCAATAAGAATTTTACTTTATCAGGGGTTTAAAGGATGCAGATTTTGCGAGTCTGACACTTCCAAAAAATAAGCGACCAAGACCATCTAAACTATCTGATGCGAGTCCCTTTGACCCTCTGGGGATCAACTTCAGAATAGAATTGAAGACTGTCTTAAACAGTCTTCAATTCTTTCCTGAGGTTGAGTGCCAAGTTATTATTAATATCCAACACTATCTTAACCTTTAAATAGGGAATACATAGGCGTATCTAGAACTTTGGAATTGACTGTGACAAAAGATGAATGTCCCCCGTCCACTCCCTTTTTATGATTTGAGTGTTTTTGTATAATAATCAAAACATCCTTACTTTAGCTTGAATAAGCTTGAATAAGCTGTAGTTCTATGATATGATCATTCATCAACAATATTTTTCACTACAGGATTATTTCATTTACGCATTTGCGTAAATTGCGTAATTGGTGTTACGCCCTTGGAATAGCTCTTAAAGCTCAGGAAAAACTAGATCATTCCTTTAAAAGAAATAGCCTTCATTTAAAGCAGGGACTTCCAAACCTCATGAAACAATCCCTAAGATCAAAATGGTTGAGTCCTTTTGACTCTGTTTTGTTTATGTCAGACTAAAACCCTGCTTTATACTCGTGATTAGGAAGATATGTGCAAGGTTATTTTGAAATGCATTCATCGATGTAGAAAAAAAGCTCAATCATAACATGACTTGACCTTGCACTGATCGTAACATTGTGAAATTGACATTCATCCAATGGAAACCATTTTGAATTGCTCACTCAGCGCCCCAATCATGCATTCCAATCACTCACTCAGACCATTCCAAAACACTCAAAAATTGTTCAAAATCATTTTATTTGTGTCAATTTAAATAATCGTGCCCTTTTTTTAGCTAGTGTGGATTTTATAGTGTCTGAATGATCCTTGAAGACACACAAATAGAAAAGAATGTAAATTTGATTAAAGAGAGGTAAAAATATCAATAATTTGGACAAAATCAGTGATATTGTATTTCCTCCCTTGAATTTCACCCAAAACTCACTCATCATACCCTTCATTTTTATTCTAAAATCATTCCCCTTGTCAATTTCACGATGTTCCTAACTGAAGCTGTACAAAAATATAATTCAAATCAGTATGAAGGACAAAAATTGTACCATATTCAGGGATGTGGAAAAACAGAATTTCTCCACTCGACACCGGACAAGTAAAAGATGATTTTTTACCTGTGCCAGAATAGAAAATTAATGTCATCAAAAAAAAAATTCAATCAATTTTGAGAAAACATTGTTTTTAAAAAAGAAAATGCTGGACTCCAGCATTTTCTTCATTAAAAACAATGTTTTCTACCCTTTAATATCAACATTATGATAATCAATCTCTTAGATCTGTTAAGTACAATTCTGGTATTTGTACTGTTCACGGAAAAGAAATTTAGACAAAAGTACTTGTCCGATGATTTTTTACTTTTGCCAGAATGGAAAATTAATGTCATCAAAAAAGAAAATCAATCAATTTTGAAAAATCATTTTTTTCAAAGAAGAAAATGCTGTACTCCAGTATTTTCTTTATTAAACAATGTTTTCTACCCTTTAACCCTTGTCATGCTGAATAAATTTTGGCTAAAATTTTCATCAAAATCAAAGGGCAAAAAGCACTGAAAGTTCCAACCATAGGTCAATTTTTATTTGAAAAAATAAATCTAATGACAATTTTGTTTTGAAAGTGAGAAAAAGATGGTGTAGACTAACATCAGACTGCACATGTGTGCAGGCTGATGTTTGTCTATAGCTCCTGCCAAAGCAGGGTTCAGCATGACAAGGGTTAATATTAACATTATGATAATCAATCTCTTAGATCTGTTTAGTACCATTCTGGTATTTGTACTGTTATTTACTTGTCCATGGAAAAGTAATATAGACAAAAGTACTTGTCCTCTTGTAGAAAAACCCGTGTAGGAAAAGTTGGACATGGTAATTCCACACCTGCCATATAATTTCAAAATCTATATTCACTAAACTAGGAACAATGCTTCCCCCTTACAAATACATTCCAATGATTTTATTCTGCTGTAATATTACTCTGGAGAAAATCTTGTGAAAATATTGAGGTAAAAGAAGAAGTTGCAGTCACAAGTAATTTTCATCATAGATTGATTGATTGTTTGGAGTTTAACATTTAACACCACTTTCAACATTATTGCAGTTATATCTCAGAACTTGGTGCACTTAACTCATGACTTTCATTTGTTTCTAACATCAGTACAGTCAGAAAATTTCATCCAAGCCACCATCTGGTAATTCCTCTTAGACATATTACTTATCATACACACATTGGAGGGCAACAAATTACCCTATTTCACACTGACTTCTGTCAATTGTAGGTGGAAAATTGATCCAGCTAGAATTTGAATCCACAATCCCAAGATTGACAACCCTTTGTGTCACCCTCTGAGCTAACCTGGATCAACATTTTTCATCATAAAAAGAGAGTACTCTATAGAAGAGAATCGTTTGTTTCAGTGTAAGATCAATTTATATTCATTTAGTGAACAACAAAAGCTATATTTCTACTAGAGGAGGCACCATGAGTGAGAATATAGCTTTTGTTGTTTACGAAATCAAATATCAATTGATCGAACTCAAAAAAAACACAATAATTCTATTTCTTCATTGCAAAAATGAGACGATATTTGAAATTTCTAGGACATACTTTCGTAAAGCGTGTCATTTTGCATGTAATTGCTACGCAACGTTTATTGTGACGTCACTAATTTCGCCCGCATAGATGACGTCAGATAGGATGAAATGCATGAAAGCATGGTATAAGTTTTTGATAATTTCACTGCTTTTCCCAGGACCTCATAATTAGCTGTAGGTCGACAATTGTTCTTAAAATACTTTAACAAAACATCTTTAAATACAGTATGGAACCAGCGCCTAAACATGGACGTTTTAGTGGAAATAAGATTTGAGCCTGTGCATGACATTTCCAACAATTCGCAAAGTATGAATGTTGGGAAGCGTTGACAACAACACAATTTACTAATAATATATTCTGACTGCATGAAGATTGATTAAGACCTCATATATCAACATAGTGTGCAGTTGAATTTTCTGGTCAGACTGTGTGGCTGCACAGGCTGGCCAGAAGCTTTGCTTTGGGTACATTTGAAATTGTTGGAAATGTCACGCACAGGCTCTTTTTTTTGTTGAATTGTTTTACCCTCTATCAACTGAACAAATAAAGAAGTTTCAAATTTTTGCAAATATTGGAAGATGTCGTAGATGACAATTTTAAGTTGATGAAAATTTAATAACCTGTCTTCTTGGATAGAAAACATTGTGGAACATGAGGAAATTACTTGATTAAATAGAGGATAATCGTTTGTTCAAGTGTAAGATCCATTTATATTTCATTAGGTGAAAGACAAAAGCTATATTTTCACGAATGGCAGAGCCATGAGTGAAAATATAGCTTTTGTTTTTCACGTAATGAAATATTAATCGATCTTACTAGAAAAACAAACGATTATTCTATTTCTTTAATTCAAAAATGAGACAAATTATGAAATTTCTAGGACATATTTTTGTAAAGCGCGTCATTTTGCATGTGATTGCTATGCAACGTTCATTGTGAGGTCACTTATTTCGCCCCGCATAGATGACGTCAGAAAGGGTGAAATGCACAAAAGCAGGGTATAAGTTTTTAATAATTTCACTGCTTTTGCGGTGAGATTATCAAGTGATAATCTACCGTTATTTCTCGATAAACCACCGAAAAGCATTTAAGAAAGATTTTTTTAATTGGGAAAAGCTGAATATTTCTATCCACAATGTGAGTCTAGTATACTAGTATGTAAGAGCTTAAACAGAACATTGGCTCAAAATCCTTATAGAGTTTAAATAATACCTACAATAATTGACCAGTAAGAAAATCAGCTTTGATTTAACACTAACATTCTGATTCTTAATAGCATTTTGACTTAATTAAATAACCACATAAAATATATCTAGTACTAAACAAATATTAGGACCAGCTCTCAGTCTCCGACGATCTCTTGCGGTGGATTGTGGTATAAACTGTCGCGTCGGAACATTGCTCCGAATCAGAACTACTAGAATAGCCATTAGTCTGGCACTGAAAAATAAAGGAAAATAAATTTTTGACTTGGACATAGTTTGGAGAGAATAATGACTCCTATATACCCAACAATAATGACTCCTATATACCCCACATATAATGACTCCTATATACCCCACAATAATGACTCCTATATACCCCACATATAATGACTCCTATATACCCCACATATAATGACTCCTATATACCCCACAATCATAGTTTTGGGGGTAAAATATAAGTGATAAATTTTTACGAAAAACATCAATTCAAACTTTCATAAGAATTTTAAAGAAAAGTATTCACTATCATTTCAAGTGGTAATTTTTATTAATAATTGTTTTTTAGCCATTTAGACAGAATGGAAAATCTAATGTGGGCCGTTTTGACCAAATCACGGGCAGTTTTGTCTAAAATACAGGCCACTTTGAGTCTGGGACATTTTGACCTGCAGACCTCACAACATAAGACTTTTGATCATCTCAGAGCAATAACTCAAAGAACTCAAAGAACTTTTGAAATGAACCATCAAGCCACGTTGAAAGCAAAATTTGTAAGTATTAAATGTTTTGTATGAAAAAAAATCTTACAAGGTTGGGGGGGAAATGATAAATTAGTCGAGGCTTGACGAGACAATTATCAATTCCCACAACCAAGTTAGATTTTTCATACATTATACTAAGTACATGTATAATATTTATTTGCCTTGTTTTCGTTGATGTTACTAATAGAAATACAAGTTTCTGAAAATAGCCGCATTATGTCAATTGTTCTAAAAATATCCATATGATATCATAAAACAAGAGGACCATATTGGTCCTAGATTGCTCACCTGAGTCTTTTTGACCCCTGGGACATCATATCAATTAAATAAGCAGATGTCATAAAGAAAATAATTTCTACACAAAACCAAGTTTCATGAAGTTTGGGTCAAAATTATTGCCTCTAGAGTGTAAACAAGAAAACTGTCATTTAGGCTCCCTTTCTCTTGTGACCTGGCCAACATTCTGACCAAGTTTCATAAAGATTGGGCCATATTTGTGGCCTCTAGAGTGAAAACTAGAAAATTATCAATAAGGCCCTTTTACCCGTGATTTGGCATGAAACCTTCCATTTCAATTTCCACGATGTGCTCAGGTGAGCTTTAAAGGATATCATATTTGATGTTATCACACAGATATTTGAATAGTTATAAGCTAAAATATAGGTCTTATAACCAGTATGGCCCAAACACTTATTAAGTTAGAAAGAAGCTAGCGTAGGCTATTATTGGACTCACATCTAGGCAGTCTGATCTTAGTGTATACTGTCTGCCAAAGATATGTTTATATCAATAAAATGCCTTGAACTGCATAAGAATGGTTAACAAATAAAATCAAGATGAAATGATTAACAATTTAAATACTGTTGAAAGTTGTTTTAATCACACAATACATAATCACCCCTACCTCAAGAGATCGCTGTGGAGAAGCCCTTTGTTTCAGACGTTTAAATCTCATTTCACCGTCACTAGATACTCCATCATATAGTTTACACTTTGCGAGTTCTAAATGTAAATTCTCCGAACTATTTGTTGACATTAAACCGTCCGTTGTGTCTTTCATTGACGTTTCACTTGTATTTTCTTCCTCTGATAGATTTCCCTCGGAGCTTACGGTGGAACAATACGACTGTCGGTGACGGATTGCCTGTCCGTCGTCGGAGCTCACTTCTCCCTCCTCTGATGAAGAGTCCGCAGAATTCTGAAACAAAAGTATTTCATAAATGATTAACATTTCATCGATGGCTCAGTGCAAATCAGTTGTAACTGCCTATATTTCTATAGGCAGTTACAACTGTTTTGTGCTGAGCCATGAATATTAAATGACAAAATTAAGTCTGGTGTAATTATTCGAAGAAATAGCACATTGCAACAATTTCAGGCAAGTGAAAATCTAAGATGTCTATACTTTTTGTGTTTTGGGGTATAAAATAACAAGGAAGAGAGTAATTCTCCTTGAATGTAAAGATAATTTTTATGATGAAAGAACACAACTGCCCTAATTGAAGTAAATTATAATTTCAGTAAATACTACAGTGATGAGAAGAATTTTACTTTAGGTTTAAAAAAATCCATACCATACAATTCCTCACAAGAGTCCCTAGATTGCTCAACTGAGTCTCTTTGATCCTTGGGACATCACATCAATTAAATATGCAGATGTCAATAAGGAGATACAATTAAATGAGACTATTATGAAAAAATCCTTGCCTTCTGGTTTTAGAAAACAAGTTTTTAGATTTCCTCCTTTGTGTCTATGTAAAATAGGGTGGGTTCATTCAGCACCCAAATATGACCCAAGGGGCATGACATGAAAACATAGAATTGGTAGAAGTCCACTATATAACATTATAAACAGTTTCAGGGAAGAAGATTTTTGAACTTTTTTGCTCATTGTATCTGTGTAAAAGGGTTGCACACGGGTGGAGCCCAATTAATATGATCCCATGGTCTTGATATGAACAAACTTGGTAGAGGTCTGCTAGATGTTACTACATACAAAATATAAAAGGTGTCTGCTTTCTGGTTTCAGACAGAAGATTTTTGAGGATTTTCGCTCTCTGATACTATGTATTGAATGATTGAATGGAGTTTAACTCCTCTTTCAACATTTTTTCAGTTATATCGCGGCATCTACAGCACCTTACCTGACCTGATTCTATGTAAGAAAAGGGTTGCGCCTTGGTTGAGCTTAAATATGACCTCAGGGTCTTGATATGAACAAACTTGGTAGAGGTCCACTAGATGATGCTACATACAAAATATGAAAACTGTCTGCCATCTGTTTTCAGAGAAGAAGATTTTAAATAAGATTTTTGCTCTTTGATTCTATGTAAAAGGGTTGCTCTGTGTGGAGCCTAGATATGCCCTCGGGTCTTGATATGAAAAAAATTGGTAGAGGTCCACTAGATGATGCTGCATACAAAATATGAAAGCTGTCTGCCTTCTGGTTTCAGAGAAGAAGATTTTTGAAGATTTACCTATTTTCACCCTTTTTGTTTAGGGTTAAGGGAGAGTTATCGGTGAATTTCATTAGTCAAACAACTTTGAAAGAGTATGACCCAAGAGACAGCCCTGCCCACCGGTTTAGGAGAAGATGTTTAAAGAAATTGTGGCTGACAGACGACGCAAGACTGACGACGGACATAAGATGATCACAATAGCTCACCTTATTCTTACATGAGCTAAAAATGTAAAATACTTTTACTGCAATAAAATAAAAGACAAAAAACCCATAAGGGTCCTTAATTGCTCACCTTTGTTGCTTTGACTTCTCCTTAAGAAAATTGAAATGCCAATAAAGATAACCAAATGATCACTAGAGACCAAATTTTCAGTCAGTGATTATTCAATATTGTAGTCTTAATTTTTTTTAATAATCTCTGCAAGGAACTGTTAATAATCTGACCTGAAAGTAAGGTGGGTGGTCATTAAAGCATCTTTGCCCATGATTTAAAATGGATCCTTGTATATTAAAGATTCTGAACAAGCTCACTAAGATTGAGATTTAATTGTGGCTTCTAGAGTGTAAACCAGAAAATTGACATTAAGGCCTTTTTTTCCTGTGAGATACATGGATCAATACCATTTTTAATAAGGCTCAGCTTTGTGACCTAATAAACATTCTGAGCAAGTTTCATGAAGATTGGGACATAATTACAACCTCTAGAGTATAAACAAGATAAACCTCAGTAAGGCCCCTTTTTCCCTGATACTGCAAAGATAATTTTCATTTTCAATAGGGCTCATTCTTGTTACCTAATAATCATTCTAAGCAAGTTTTGTGAAGATTGGGACAGAAGTGTAGTCTCTAGAGTGAGAACAAGAAAATTGTCATATAGGCCCCTTTTCCCATGACATAGCATGGATACCTCCCATTTTCAATAGGGTTCATCCTTGAGACCTGAAAAACATACTAAGTTTTATGGCATGGTGATCGGGACATACTTGTGGCCTCTAGAGAGTAAACATTTAACCCTTGTCATGCTGAACCTGGAATATTCCTGCTTTGGCAGGAGCTATAGACAAACATCAGCCTGCACACATGTGCAGTCTGATGTTAGTCTTCACCACCTGTTTCTCACTTTCAAACCAGAATTGTCAATAGATTTAGTTTTATAAATAAAAATTGACCTACAGTTGGAACTTTCAGTGCTTTTTGCCCTTTGATTTTGATGCAAATTTATAGCCAAAATTTATTCAGCATGACAAGGGTTAAACTGTTGATGTCCGATGATTCATAACACACTATGTACAACAGACATTTAATGATCACAAAAGCTTACCTTGAGCAAGCTGTGCTCAGGTGAGCTAAAGTCTTTAAACAAATTTGAAAGTAAAACCAAAGGCAGGACTAAGCAGTAATTCTTCTTTGTCTGATTTATGCTGTAAGTTAATTACCAAATCTAAATGGCTTAAATTTTACGTTTGAATAATAGCAGTTCCAGAGTTATAACAAGCAATTTCTTCTTTTTGAAAGAAGAGTTTTTTTTTTCTCAAAACACTACAGGATGCAAGCAAATAATTTCTCAATATCTTTTATAGTGAAAAGATGTAGTTTTGGCAAGTTTTAGAAAGGACACTGCTCTGTGCATTTGTTTTTCAAAATATTAGCCTTGGAGTCCATAGGACTCCTTACCTGCAAATAGAGTCCTAATTTGTAAACAACGATTCTCAAACTCCTGGACTCCCCTTAGTGTCAAACCCTGAGTACAAGAACTAACTTACCTTTCGATTTCGGTACCTCACAGAATTATTAGTCTGCCCTATAAAATTATCCTCTTCCATTGCATCCAGCTGCAAGGGTGAAGAGGGAGACAACTCTACATCAGAAATACTCCTCTTCATATTATTACTATCCACAGTGTTACAATTACCTCCCTTTGATATTTCAATTATTGGAACGTCACTACATGTGGATTTTAGATTCTCATTTGAATCTTTCTCCGTTAAGGTTTTTGATTTTGTGTCATTGATACTATTTTCCATATCTATTATATTTTTAATATTTTCATTTGGACTGGGCGTGCTGTCAAAGTTTGAATCACCAGCATTACTCTCAAGGTCACCCATGCTCTCTCTCGAGGGGGTCGTGTCCTTGCTAGAACATGTCATGTCCGCACATTGACCTTCACAGCCAAAACAAACATCATTCAAATTTTTATCACAGTTAACCATACTATCACTATTAATACATTCTAGTTCCATTCCAGGGCGTTCCTCTGTTGGGCTCCCCAGCTCCCTAAGGGCTGTGGCAGGCCCTAAAAAGTCAAAAGTGGAAGCAGATACTTTAGATCTGTCAACATGCCGTAAGTTTATTGGGTTTGACTGAAGTTCATCGTGAAGTTTGTCTTTTGTGGGACTCTTCACTGGACTAGTGATGGAGGTAGAAATAGCGCCTTTGCTGTTGCTCCGCCTATGTCTTGATTTACCACGCCTCATTTTGGTAGGCGAGGGATGGTTTTGGGTGGGACTTATTACTTTTGGGGCAGGATTAAGGGTACTGGAGTCCCCACTCTTTTCTGGACTGTAATGAAAGAACAAAATCAAAAAATGTAATAGCTTTATTTTGAAGTTTTCCAATTAAATTTTTTCATTAAAAAATAAGATAACTAAAATAATATTAAGATTATACATTAATATATGAGCCTGTATGTGATATTTCATACAATTTTATGTGTGCGTGACGGAAAGATGTTGAGTAGCCTCGACACTCACGCAGTGCATTGAAATTAATTTTGGGCTGTGAATAGCAATTTTAGGTCGGTAGCCATCTATTAGGCACATAGTTCAGATTTGGATCAGACTGTGCAGCAGCACAGGCTGATCAGAGTCTCAATGTTGGGTAGATGTGAAATTGTTGGTAATGTCACACACAGGCTCATATAATTACACTAATTCTCTTGATCTTCTATAAGATATTGGTCAATTTTTGTATGAAATCTGATCATGATTAAAACATTCATATAAGTAATACAAAAATATATTCATAACAAGTTTAGGCAATTACAATACTTTTATGCTAACCCTCTGAAATATATTTGACCCGTCAAGCAAAAAGGGACCATCTTGGAACTCTGAAAAATAAATATTTGAAAAGAGATTGGGTCCAGCATAGATCAATCAAAGGTCACATTTCAAAAATTCTTTCACTGGAAGATAGATTGAACAATCTAGATTCAGAAAATAAGTAAAGTGCGAAAAGTTTCGACCCTAGTCAGTCTGCGCAATCCGCCCAATCTGTCTAGGGTTGACACTTTCGCTCTACCAAAATGGTCCCTTTTCCCGTGACGGGTCACATATGTTATATAGTGTCAAGCAGCACACATGATAAGAAAAATTGCATACATAAGAGTACAACATACAAGTGCCAACACTCGGCTGCAGGTGCTGGGAAATCAAAGTAAAAAAAGGGGTAAAATTCTTACAAAATGCCTTAAGAGTTATCCCCCTTGAAAATATTGATGGCTCTTGTGGTGGTGAACATACATGCCAAGTTTCATGAAGATATCTTCTATACCAATAGAGATATTACTAAGGTTTATGTTTGTCACGCTAACATCCATATCAACAAAAAGCTTATGCCAACACCATCAATGCCAAGGTGATAACAAAACATGACTTTCTTGTACAAAACAGCTCGGAGCAGCCGTCATAGCGCAGTTGGTAATGCATTGGACTGTCAATGTAGAGATATAAGTTTTGATCCCTGACGTTCACACTCATTCTTTCCGACGATTTGTATCTCACCAATTGCTTGATAATAGTACACCTATGTGGGATAGCAGCTGGAGGCTAGGAAAGGATGTGATGGTAGTACTGGTGTGAGAAATACCAGGAATCCATTGTAAGGTGCTCCAGCTTCAACGATATAACTGAAAGATTGTTGAAAGTGGCTTAAATCTCCATTCAATCAATCAACCAAAATATCTCAGCTAAAAATTTTACCTAGTGGGCTCTGACCCAGATTTATATGCCCTCTTTTTACTGAGACGATCAAGTCTGACTTCCTGTCTGATAACAGGCCGTAAAATACTCTTCCGTTTCTTGGCATACATGGCTAACTGCTGCTCTCGTCTGAAAATAACAAATAAAACCATTGCATAATATGAAATCTTAGGGAGAGTGCTTATTAAGTTGATATCTTGACTGCAGCCCTGATTTAAGAATAACCAAGAATAAGGGAGATTCCCAAAGTTTGAAACATGCATAAGATACACTTCACTACGGGCGCGTGGAATTTCTATGCTCAACTTGTCCAGCATGGGTTTTTCTACCTGTGGGCAAGTACATTTTTCTATGCCACTTCTGAAGAAAAGTAAATACTAGGAAAAATCTCAGAATGGTACTAAACAAATCTTAAGGATTTATTTCCATTATGTTCATATCAAAGGATAGAAAACATTGTTTTCAATGAAGAAAATGCTGGAGTCCAGGATTTTCTAAATTAAAAACATTTTGCTCAAAATGATTGATTTTCTTTCTTTGCAGACAATTCTACTTGATCCTGGACATGTAGAAAATCAAATTTTACTTGTCCAGGGAAAAGACGAGAAAATCTGTATTTCCACATCCCTTCTTCACTGGATAATGCAGAGTACCATTTCTGGGACGCTTGCTTGTGCTTCGTTATCCTGTACTCAAGATTGATTTCTCCTAAAAAAGCTTCCTACCACTAGTTTGTGAACAATTACCACTAAATAACCATTATTATGTGACCTGTCATAAGAAAAAGGGACCATCTTTTCGCGGAATGGGTCACATATTCATTCTTAGAAAATGATTTTCGAAGTTTCCACTATATATCATATAGAGAAATGACCTCCGTCCATGAATACATACTTTTCATCCGATCACTATAATTTTTGGTTGACTGATAAAGGGCCACACAAGTATCTTTCCAGCAAACTTTGGTTGATACACATCAGTTACATTCTAAGAAAATGATTTTTCAAAAGTTTCCACTATATAACATATGGAAAAATGACATCCGCCCATTAAAAACACATTTTTCATCAGATCACAACAATTTTTTGTACACTGATAAAGGGTCACCAAAGGATCATTCATGTAAAATTTAATTGGTATCCATCGATTAGAATCAGAGAAAACTCACTTTTTACCATATTTGGAAATTAGCCACGCCCATTAAATTCATGTTTTTCATTGGATCAAAATTTCTTGAATAACTTTGAAGGAGGGTCACCCAAGGATCATTCCTGTGAAGTTTGGTTGAAAATCATCTACTTGTTTCTGAGGAGAAGATTTTTAAATAAAAAGTTTACGACCGGATGCACAGATGGACAGACACACAATGGACACAATGCCATGACAATAGCCCCAGTGGCCTTCAGCCAGTGGAGCTAAAAATGGAAAAATTCAGCATATTAAGACATATTCCTTGCTGGACTTCATTGCTTGCAAGCTTAAAAATAGCTGGGTACTCAGGATTGTTTTCATCAAGGAATAAAATAAATTATCAGCCAATCAGAAGGCACAAAAATTTATGGAAACAAATAATATTAAATAACTTGGTGAACAGCAAAAGCCATTTTATTCCAGCAGAAATGTTTCTTTAAAATCAAGATAATTTTGCTGAATAAATTTTGCCTAAAAAATTTCATCAAAATTAAAGGGCAAAAAGCACTGAAAGTACCAACTGTAGGTCAATTTTTATTTAAAAGATTAAATCTATTGACAGTTCTGGTTTGAAAGTGAGAAATAGGTGGTGTAGACTAACATCAGGCTGCACATATGTGCAGGCAGATGTTTGTCTATAGCTCCTGCCAAAGCAGGAATATTTCGGGCTCAGCATGACAAGGGTTAATATAACTTCCTTGTGGTACTTTTCATTAAAAATGTCTACATCAAATTTTCAACATACTTGATAAGTTCTCTTTCCCGTTTTTCCAGCTGTAACATACAGGCTGTAAGTTCCATATATAAATTGTTGGCCCGTTCTAACTTTCTCTCATAATGCTCTCGAACATCCTGCGCATGTCTGTAGGTGACCCAAAAAAAGAATATACAGTAAAACATGTGTTAAGCGACCACTTACAGGACCACCAAAAAGCAGTCGCTATAAAGAATGGTCGCTTAATACATGTTATTCTTACAAATTAGAGACATATTTTGATTGAATATAGTAATAAAGCATTTATCAATTACCCTATTTTGTTAAAACATAAAAGAATCATCTCATTGAGACAATTCTATTGAGTTTTAAAAACAAATGATTCAACACAATACTTTTTAGACCAATACAATTACACAATCTACTTTTAAAGGTATTCGGATTTCAAGAAAAGGTTTTTGAAAACTGTCTCTGAACAAAAATGGTCGCTTAATAGACGTGGTCCCTTGAGCAAGACTGTATATGACTGTGGACAAAAAAGGCTGGGGCCTCTATAAAATTAATTTTTGTGACAGAGAATGGTTTCAGTACAGGTCAAACGTAAGTTGCATTTCAAACATTCTTATACCGCAAAGTAGAATGTTCATTCTTGATTCAGAAAAACAGCTAAAAACAAAAAGTTTTGACTCTAGTCAGTCTGCACCTAAACACACTAGCCAGCAGGGGCCAATTTTACTAATCCTCTTACAAAGAATTAATCATAAGTCAAAATCACATATCGTTCTTGGTGTTTTCATTCATTGTTATATTCTGCCTTACAATATCTCATTGGAATCATTTTCAGAAGATGATTCCAATGAGATGATACATGGCAGAATTCCATATTTAGTTTCTAATGTATAAGCGACTTTAATTTTTGACTTACTCAAAAAATTATCATAAGATGTTAAACAGCTCCTGGTTTCTTTTTGTCTGTTGGATCACATTTATTGAACGGAAGTTCTCATGTTTCCAAAATCAAACTGTTTATAAACTGTGTCTTGGAACTAATGCCCTTTCAGCACTGAAACATCTAATCTAATTCTACCATCTCAGCTAATCAGCTCAACAATAATTATTTTAAGTCAAACTGGCATAATTATGTACTCTTTTTATACACCTCATTCAATAGATATAATTTTAAGATCATTTAGCTTAAATTATTACCATTATTTGAACAACTCACTGGATTAATACAATATCATCAGATCATTCACCTAATCGCAGACAATTAATTTTAGAATTGTTAAAATTGAAGCAATTTGCTAGATTTTGTGGGACATGTTAAAACTATTTGTAAAGATTTACCTTAATTCTTGAAGTCGCCGTTTGACAAGCTCCTCCTCATTTTGAGCAATATGATTTCCCTCGCTGTGGATTTTTTGGAAAGCCTCGCCGATCTCTATTCTCCATTTCACCTGAAGTACACAAAATTATAAATGGAAGATCACTTGCAAATTAATCCACAAATCTAGGCATTTGGCACTCATAAACAACAGTTTTACACTTGTGATTAACCCTTGTCATGCTGAATAAAAAACCTTGGCCAAAAATTATATGAATCAGTGCTGAAAGCTCTTTATTTCCTAATAATGAGTCAACATTTGATTTTTAAAGTATAATTTCTGAAACCTTTCTGGTTTAAAAAGAAAAATCAGGTTGCATGGACTAACATCAGACTGCACATATGTGCAGGCTGATGTTTGTCCATACCTCCTGCCAAAAAAGGAATAATCCAGGATAAGCATGACAAGGGTTAAGATTTTAAACCAGACAAAACACTGTCTACAGATGGACCACCGACTGATCAACCAACTGTCTGACCGACGAAAGTCAAAAGCAATATACTCCCTCTTCTTCATAGGGGGGCATAACCCTTTCTTGTCCAATCCCTAGTTTTTACGTCCCTAAGGTTTTGTAATTGAGTAAATATTGTAGAAAAAGAAGAAATTGTTTGTGACAAACAATTTCTTCTTTTTCTACAAAATTTTCTACCCTACAGAATGGTTATTTTTCAAATTAAATCCAATTTAAATTTTCGTATGCAAAACCTTTGAATTTGGACAGGTCCAAAATTTGTAAAACAGGAAAGTGATAATAGAAAGACTGTGATAGGCCTACCTGAGATTTGATAAAGTCATCCTGATCGAAGTTCAGCAGTTCTGGAGAAGCGATTTCCAAGTGAAGCAGGATGTGTCGGAATGATGGCCGATTTCTGGATTTGGGACTCCTACATAAATAGAAGATGAAACTGTAAATGTATGCAATACAGGGGAGTAACTACAATTACACAAGTCGTTGATGAATGATCATAACATCAAAACTACAGCATGTTCAAGCTGTAGTTACCATTTTTGATTATTTACCAATGCTCAAAGGGGGGAGCAGATGGAGGAAATTCATCTTTTATCACAGTCAACATATCATTCATCATATTCCATATTGGTTGTCTTCTGAGTGCTTATAAATTTTGAAATCCTTAGTTACACCTATGCAATAAGTATCAAAATGTTCTTATTTATCAAATCTTTGCTTTTTCATGTTTTCCACACTATTTGACATTCCCTTTTCAATCATGTATGCTATAGTTAACAACTCCTTTCAAATTAAAAACATGAATTTCACATGAATACAGTCATTCCGATCAAAATCACTCACTCAGCACTTCATTCATTCATTCATTCAAAATACTCACTCAAATCACTGAAATAAAAGCTTTGGATAGTCATACAGTATGATTAGGTTTTTAGTTTCATACCTCTCTGAAATCAATAAATACTCTCTTCATCTCTTATAAGGCACATGTCATTGGTCAAGACAAAACCGTGAAACTGAGTTCCGCCAAAATTCTTACCAGCATTGTCTCATCAGCAGCTTAAACCCCTCAGGGATGGTAGCGGGTATTGGTAAGTGTAAACTGTTACGACCAACGCCCCATATTATGGCAGACGAGTCCACTTCTTTATATGGAACTTCACCTGTCAGCATTTCCCACAATACAACACCATACGACCTGTGTATAACAAAAAATAAAGGAATTCTTTTTCATCACCATACTTTGGGATATTTTTGTGTTGTCTTATTTTTCCCACTTTTACCCAAAATGTAGTGGTTTTATTTTGGTGCATCTTATTTTTGCCATAATTTAATTTTAGTTGTTTTCACCAAAATTTGTGCATTCTTGGCTGAAAAATTGGTTTTATTCCACAATGTAAGCAAGTTTGAATACACAGCTTTTTTGTATTCTTGCCCACAATTAAAGTAGTCCCATGAGAAACATTGTTTCATTGAGACAAATCTTTACATTTTTGTTTCATGATATCAAATTATAAGATAGATATGAAGATAGCATTTGATGATTTCATGGGGGTATGGAACTAAAAGCCCAATCACACTGATGTATGAAAATGCTCTGTGTATTCAAACAGTGTGATTAGGTTTTTAGTTTCAAAGCCTCATAGAAATAACAAATACCCTCTTCGTTTTTTTTTTTAAATAATGTACCTACAATACACTTGTGCTAAAACCTCAAAATGGAGAGGATACAGAGCTTGATAGAGGGGATAATTTGGTTTTCAAATTAAAATATTTCATAATTTAACAGATGAAAAGAGGATTTGTTGATTTCATTGAGGTATGAAAGTAAAAACCAAATCACACTGAATACAGGAAAAGGATTCATACAAGAACGTGATAAGGTTTTTAGTTTTATCCCTCATGAAATCAACAATGTTCGCTTCATATCTTATAATTGAATTTCAGGAAGCAAAAATGTAAAGATATGTATAAAAACTGATTTATTATGGGACAACCTTTTAGTGGAAGCTTACAAAACAGCTGTGTACTGAAATAAACAAAATCATTTTCATTGGGGAATAAAACCAACTTTTGGGCCAATCAGAAGGCACAAATATTGATGGACACAACTTATATTGAATTATTCCTTAATCGAGATGTTTCAAATGAATGCCCATAACATAGGGTTTCATTGTGAAACTAAGATTTTTGACTGGCTTGTCCTGAGGATGTTCAATACTGCAGGGAAAACATGTCACGTGTACAGAATATTCTAACCAAGATGGCAGAGAATACAGAATTATTCAGACAATCTATCTCTACAAATAGCCTACATGAAATACTTATGGGACTTCAGGATAGAAACTATTCCATATTCATCATAAGTTCATAATTATCGTCAGTTAAATTCTAGAACCCTGAATCTGATGTATTATTTTTTTCTATAAGACTAAAAATATTTAATAATTTATTTTTAGCTGTGTTCATCAAAATTTGTGCACTCTTTTTTATTTATTTTTTATTATTTTCACTCATTATTTTTTTAAAATTTTTTAAGGGGAGGTTCCTATGAAAATAATTTTGAGTATGCAGTTATTTTGTTAGCTTAGGCAAAAAGTAGCTGCATAAGGAACCTGGTACATTGTTGACAAATCTTTACATTTTTGCTTAATGACATAACTATAAAAAATGAAGAGATATTAGTTGATTTCATGCAGGTATGAAGCTAAAAACCTTATCACACACATGCATGAATCCACTTTGTATATTCATTCAGTGTTAGATGATTTTTATTTTCATACCTCAATAAAATCTCTTCATCTCTTAATCATTTCTGTATTTGTAAATCATTTCCGAACTTACCAAATATCTACTTTTTCAGAACATGGCTCATTTCTGATGACTTCCGGCGCCATCCATGCCACTGTGCCTGCAAACGACATTTTGGTTGATTTCTCGTTCCATGTTCGACTGGTCCCAAAATCTGATATCTTTACAACATCATTCTTCCCAACTAAAACACTGAAATAGAATTGAAGTCAAAATGCATGATAGCAGCATTTCATAGGTCTTTTGGTGATTTGTTTATTTCTGTTTATTTATCGCCACTACAATAGCATATGCCCATATGAGCAACCCCCTTCCCCCCCTCACCAGTAGACAGTAAGTTGTTACAAGGGATAGTGTAAGGATACATGACGAAACTACTGCTGAGATTCATCATGGTTCTTTAACATGCTCGGTGTAAAGCACCGTCTCACAGGGCCTCAATTTAACATCTCATCCGAAAGACAATTAGTTTTGTTAGTGTGCCAGCCTGGGAATCAAACCCCTGCAATCAAACATCAATGGCTTTGAAGTCCTGAGTGCTCTTACAATTGAGCTTATCAGGAGGACTGACAGCATTTCATTAGTAATTTACAATATAAATTTATTGATCTTATAATAAACTTAAGCAAAGTTTAGATGTATGTCTTAAAGTAATTTGGAGACATCTCCTGTGACAATACATAGAACTTGATATTTTAGAAAAAAAGCTTTCACACACCTTTATTGCATTCAAAGCTTGACACACAAAAAATGCTCCTAGTTTTGTTTTAAAAGAAACTTCATGGAAAACAGGGGGAAAACAATTGAAAATCTATTTTCTGTCTTTTTCATCTTAGTCAAGCGCAGACAAGAGTTTCTATTTATTCATTGTCAATGTTATAAAAGATGTAATTTTTAAGAACTCATATAGTAGTCATAGTGTAAAAATGCTTCGATTATTTTTTAGGATTTATACAATTAGCTTAAAATCTTGTTAAGAATTCCATGAGTTTGCACCAGAGTCTCAATTTATTGCTTACATGTTCCTGTATATTTCTTATACAGGGGTGTGGAATTCCCATTCCCGACTTGTCCATACATTTTTTAAGGCAACTTGTCCAAGGACAAGTAATTACCAGGACAAATCTTGAAATGGCACTGGATATATCTATGAAATGAACAAGCCTAATATTTATATCAAAGGGTAGAAAACATTGTTTTTATGAAGAAAATAATAAGTTTCAGCATTTTCTTCTTTAAACAAGAGGCCCAAGAGGGCCTGTATCGCTCCACTGGCTTTAACATCATTAGACTTGCATTAAATGAATCTTTCTTTGAATGAAAACAACACTTTGAAATCTCTTAAGACCTATTTTATATTTATTAACTGGGTATGTCTCACATTGCACCAAAATTCTCAAGTTTCATTGAAATTGGCCCAACCTTCATCAGGAGATGTAGTTCAAAGATTTTGGGCTCAAAATAAGCAACACCCTGACAAGCCAATATTTAAGGGCTAATTAATATTTCGCATACAATTTTTGAAAAGGGTCACAGAAGGAACATTCTGGTAAAATTTCATTGAAATCAGCCCAGTGATTCAGTTGGAGATGTCCTTCAAAGAATTCGGGCTCAAAATAAGCCCCACCCTGCCACACCCATATTTATGGGCCATCCAAAATTTTGAAAGCAACTTTTGAAAAGGGTCTCCCAAGGAACATTCTGGTAAAATTTCATTGAAATCAGCCCAGTGATTCAGGTGGATATGTCCTTCAAAGAATTCGGGCTCAAAATAAGCCCCACCCTGCCACACCCATATTTATGGGCCATCCAAAATTTTGAGAGCAACTTTTGAAAAGGGTCTCCAAAGGAACATTCTGGTAAAGTTTGGTTGAAATCGGCCCAGTGGTTCAGGAGGAGATGTCATTCAAAGATTTTGGGCTCAAAATAAGCCCCGCCCTGCCATGCCCATATTTGGGGGTCAATCAAAATTTCTTGAACAATTTAGGTAAAGGGCCACCCAAGGAACATCCATGCCAAGTTTCATTGAAATTGGTCAAACGGTTTGGGAGGAGAAGATTTTTAAAGATTTCAAAGTGAAAAAATGCCACGCCCTGCCACGCCCATATTTGGGGGTCAATCAAAATTTCTTTAACAATTTTAGAAGAGGACCACCCAAGGAACATTTCATCAAGTTTCATCAAAATCCGCCCATAGGTTTTGGAGGAGAAGATGTTTAAAGAAAAAGTTTACACACGGACGGACACACGCACGACGGACACACTGCCATCGCTGGCCTTCGGCCAGTGGAGCTAAAAACAATGTTTCTCAAATTTTATCTATTTTCTTATTTTGCTGACAAGTTCATTTTGATCATGGACAAGTAGAAAATCTTTTACTTGTGAAGTTGTCCAGGGACAAGTAGAGAAAATATGTATATCCACAATGCTGTCTTACAATATGCACTTTAGTCTTAAGTGTTATCATCTGGAAAAATCTAAAAGTACAAGACACAAAAGTTTCAGACGAGCCCATGATATAACACAACAAAACTTCACTTACTTGGGTGACTTTAAGTCTCGATGTATGATTTTATGGTTATGTAGATAGTTCATCCCGCCTGCAACCTGCTTTGCCCAATCAAGGATCAGACATGGTGGAAGTTCTTTGCCGTCTCGTAAAATCTCGTAAAGTTGACCGTAGGGACAATATTCCATTATAATACAATAACATGGAGCTTGGGTACAGACCCCTCTGCAAAAAGAGATATAGAGGATATTGAATGACTGGTCATGGAATACCAAATTTATTAAACAGGTCATCTATAAACAGATAAAAACAAGGCTGCGCCGGGTTTTTATCTGTTTTAGATGACAAGTTTAATAAATTCTGTATTTTATGAACAAAAATTTTATATTCTATTTATAATATGACCCGAATTTTTGCGATTCAACATCAAAATTCTTCAAATTCAAAATTTCAATTTTCCACGAAACTTATAACGCTGTTTAAAACTGACGTCACAATATATGGTTTATGACATCATTTTTCGCGGTTACAAAGAAGCGTTGCTACCCGGAGCTTGTTGCATATTTTTCCCCTAGTGTAATAACATCCATGTAATATCAAAAATATTCAATGGTATTATTTCACTCCTACAACGTAGGTCATATTATAATAAGATTAAATGAGTTGTGATTTGTTAAAAGTATAAAATGTAACTTAGTTTCTTTCAAAGGTTTAAAAACAAAAGCTCAAATAAATGCATTTTAACGGAATTGAGGCTGATCTTTCTATTTCAAAAAATAATAATAATAATAATTTATAAGAAATAGTTTCTGTTAAACTGCATTCAATTTAAGGTGAACAATTCTTAATCAATCTGAATAAAAAACTTTCATTTCACAGCAGTAGAACACATAATAATTTAAAAATTTCCGTTTGCCTGTGTTGGTCTTCATAAATGTGTGAAAAAAGTCTATGCCAAATTCAGTTATTTGACTGAAAAATTTTAAGGTGCCACCAGACAGATCAAATATAACTCCTGATTTTATTCCAACACTTACTTGAAAGGTATAACATTGGGGTGGTTTAATTTGCGTAAATTTTTTATATCCGTCTCCTTCACGTCTCGGACTTTCTTCACAGCGACCTCCTCGCCATTCAACTTTCCGAGAAATACGGCACCTTGAGCACCACTCCCCAACCATTGAAGGTCAGTGATATTCTCAAAGGGAATTTCCCAGTCGTCTGAAATGCAGATTTTTTATGGCAGGGTTTTAGTCTGACATGAACAAAATAGGGTCCGAAGGATTTCATCATATTAGTATCTTAGGGGTCCTTTCTTCAATTTTGGGAGTTTCTGCTTTAGGTAAAGACTATTTCTTTTAGGCTATAATCTTGTTTTTGTAGATTTAGAGATGTAAACCTGCTTAAAGGTCAATAAATTGATAGAAGTATATCAATATTTGGAGCTCAACTTCAGAAAAGTATTGAAGACTGTTTAAAGCAGTCTTCAATTCTATTTCAGGGACTGTTTTGTGATGGGCTGTACTGATTTTGAGGACGAACTATTTGTTTTAGACTTCATCTGATTACAGTTCTAGATGGGCCCCATATATAATCTATCCAAATCTGATGCTTATTTTAATCTAGGATAGGTATTAAGGATTCTTGGGCCCACCTCTTTTTCCTAATGGCCCATCAATTTTGCAGATGGCCCATCAAAATCTTAGATTTTACATGTAAATGAATGGGACATGGGCCATTGGCCAATTTCAATGGCCCATCATGAAATTGATCCAAAAATATCCCTGCTATTTGGAAGTTGAGCCCCAGAGTGTCTATGGGACTCACAAATGCCTAGTTTTGAGGGTCCTGGCTACTTATTTTTGTGTCTCAGATGTGCAGTACCTATGTCCCTTAAAACCCTATTATAGATAAGTAAATTGTTATATTTCAAGGAAAATTATCCTCATTTGACAATTTCCATGTTATTAATGTATTTCATAAATTTATTTCAAACTGTTTCTTTCAAGTCATCTTTCTTTTTTTTAAACAAGCAATAAGCTTGATTTATCTACTTTGATAAGCATTTCAGTCATATATGTATTATAGGAAAGTGAGCTTAATCAAGCTCTTGGGATCAGCTGTATCATGATATTGTTATGAAATGTCTCACTTGTTGGGATACATTTTTCTGGGATTACAGACCAAACAATTGAGCCCCTTCACAGTTTGTAGCAGAGAGGGGGCTATTTCAGAATTGGAATCAAGTTTTAAATAATACTTACATAGCCCTATATTGTAGGGTATTGATTGGACTTGTCTCACTGAGATCTCACTGAGACGATTCAAATGAGTTCCCACAATATACAGTTTTACTGAGAAATAATGCTTTTTAAGAATCGCTTTACACCTTTTTGTGGAAGAAATGGCAGAACTTGAAAAGGTAAATATCAATAGTTTTTTAAAATGCCCCCTCAAAATGAATTAAATGGAATGCTGTTTTAGCAATTTCTTAATTTACTCACATTTTCAAACTTCAACTTGCCATCAAAGTATCTTTGAATAGATTTTTTTCACTTCTTTCAACCAAGGCTGTTTCTAAATCAATGGCTCAGTGCAAAACATTTGTAACTGCCTATAAACATTTAGGCAGTTACAACTGTTTGGCGCTGAGCCATCAAAACATTCTTTGCTAATAATTAGATAAAAAAGTTTCTCACCTGAACCTTGCTGTTGTTTCATTTCTGCGACAGCCGCTTTTCCGATCATGGTCCACACAGGACGTAGGCATCCTAACAGGCCTTCGAAGAAGGACCCTCCCTGAGTATTTGTATAGTCTACGCTGTGGGGCTGGTTATGACACGGGGTAATGGGGGCTGAATGTGGGGCCGTAGGGGAAACATCAGGACTTGATGAACTGGACTGTTCCGTCAAACTGATGTGGTCAAAATCATTTTCTACTTGTAGGGTACTGAAAAAAGCATAACAATTGTAGAATTATAAATAATAATTTAATTCTGATTGATCCTGTCAAATTCCTTTCATTCTGATTGGCTTAAAAATTAGTTTCATTCCCCAATGAAATTAATTTGCAGTATGCAGCTATAGAGCAAGCTTCCACATGAAGAAGTCCCAAAAAGAAATCTGTCCATTTAGAGAAATATTTACACATTTCCTTCATAATATCAAATTATAAGATATTCACAGAGCACTTTTGATTACATGGAGGTATGAGGCTAAAACAAACTTAACACACTCATCTATGAATCTGCTTCGTGGATTCATACAGTGTGATTAGACTTTTAGTTTCACACCTCTATGAAATCAATAAATGCTCATTTATCTTTTAAATATCAAAATGAAAAGAAATTTGTGGTTAAGCTCAGGACCAGGTAAGATATGCAACATCCAGGTAATAAGCAAATTTGTAAAGATTTCAGTTTTGCTGCCTGTTTATTCTTAGTACAATAACAAAAAGGTCTTCCCATTTAGGCAATAAATTTACTATGACTAGGTGACCAAACCCTCATAACTATAGTTTATGTTAAGATGTATATATCGTGAATTCGGTGCAAGACTGTAGTATGTGTATATACAATGTATATACACTTACTACAGTCATGTACTGAACCCTTGAAATATGGTTTTGGATGTTCAACAACATTATGATTCTATGATGAGCAAGTACCAGACACAAAGAAGATTAATACATGGGTGTGATTAGATTATAGTTTCATACTACCATCAAATAAACAAGTATTCTCTTCGTATCATATAATCAAATATCATGAAATGAAACCGTTGGGGATTTTCCCATAATGAGAAAGGTTTTCCAAAGGAACTTCTTGGTGCATAAGCTTAAAAAATGGATGTGTACTCAAAATTGGACCCATTACCTAAACCCTGAAAAACAACAACACTGCATATAATTGTGTCCCCTATTACCATGACATCACATTCTTTGCCTCGCAGGAAATCCAATTCAACAATTTATCTAGAGCTTT
Organism: Fragum whitleyi; assembly: GCA_948146395.1. Classification (NCBI taxonomy): domain Eukaryota; kingdom Metazoa; phylum Mollusca; class Bivalvia; order Cardiida; family Cardiidae; genus Fragum; species Fragum whitleyi. The sequence continues at coordinate 10,895,545 of OX411558.1, forward strand.
ATTGCTTGAAGAAAATTGTTTCTGAATACTAAATTGGGCATTATTCTTGTTTTCTGAAGCAACTGGTTTCAAGAGAACAATTTATACAGAGTAATCAATCAAGTGAATTTCTGAGAGGCAATTTTACAGATTATAAACCAGAGATCTGGCTGATATTGTAATATAGGTCAATATTCAAGGTCAAACTTTCTGCTAAGGAATTTGAGCCTGTTTGGTGTTTTCCAACAATTTCCCATGTTAATCAATTAGATCATAACCATTAAGGTGGGAAATTGTCACAGATACACCTCTAACACTGCTGGAAATCCAGGTATGAAAAACAACAAAGGGAAATGACTCAAATACTATAGGTTCTTGCCTTTTGCCATAGCACTAGTAATCATGAGAGAAACATTACTGCCAAGTTTCAAGTTTAATATTGGATATAAGATGACAGTGTTTTGCATCAGGCAAGAAAGTGGATGCCGCCAGCCCGTCCTGATTTAATTGTTTGATGGAATTGAGTTTAAAGCTGCTTTCAACATCTTTCAGTAACACTGCAGCGGCTGGAGCACCTAACAATGGTTTCCTGGTATTTCTCTCACCAGTACAACCATCACATCCTTTCCTAGCCTCTAGCTGCTACTTCACATAATCTAAGATTATTGAACCATAGGTGAGAGACAAAAAGTTGAAAAGGACGAGTGCCACCGTCGGGGTTGGAACCTGGAACCTCTGCTTGGAAGCCCTACCCTCCCTAACGCCACATGTATGACACCACTGTTTATTATAATCACCTGTTATGCTGCGGCATATAAAAAGCACAATTTTAGACTGGTCCAAATAGCAAGAAGACAACAATTCAAGGTCAGTAGAATTTTAATAGTTTTTGAGTTTTGGTTTTAACACATTTTGAAAAATAAAGAAATTGTTTGTTACAAGCAATATCTTCATTATCCACAATGCCTTTTCATTTCTTTTTCTTAAGCGGCTTAAAAAGATGTTGCAATGGGTTAATGATTTAGATGAGCCTATGCAACAGAGACCCAAATTTTATCAGAAATTTCACATGATGATGTTTTGTCAATCCTAGGATTCTGAATTAGATCCCTGACTCAGCCAACAAAAAATTTAATCAAAATTTTGCAGATGTCATTGTGATGTTATAGCATCAATTGATACCTAAAGGTAACTACAAGATAGATTGGATGAGCTGCTGAAGGTCGTACTGGTGACAACACAACATGCAGACATGGGTAGTTGTACCAGCTGTCACCATATAACAATTGCTCTGCACAAATCAGTTGTAACTGCCTATAATCATATAGGCAGTTACAACTGATTTGTGATGAGCCATCGATATATGAAATACAAAAAGATTATCATGACGGCAGAAATTAAAACCCCATTAAAACAAGACTTTGAATACATCTGACGAAACTGCCTATGTGTTTTGTAATGCCCCTAAACTAGCATTTAACCCGAATTAAGAACAAAGTTGAAAATATTCTTACACATTTGAGAATTCGCAATCGGAACTGCTGGTCATGAGAACGTTGACGTTACTCGGACTATTCCGACTATGGATGAGCTCGTCTTTCTTCAATGGAATGTCGATTACTGTTGTGACACCCGTAACCTTAGCAATAGTTCCTGTCAGCTGACATGCCATTTTCCTTTTAGCGTAGTCAGTGGGTGGTTGAAGATTTCGTTCCAGCGTCATTTTGACGCTCGTCACTTGTTGTTAGCCTTCCTGAAAGGAGAAAAAACAAAATTTGTTAGTGTAAACAGATCTCAATCTACAGATTGATAGGGAGGTATCTTTTAATTTTCAATTCAAATATCGAGGGTCAGCACAACACTATTGTAAGTGCCTATCAATATATAGGCACTTACAAGTGTTGCACTGACCCCTCAATATATTGAAAATACATTAAGAGCCCTGTGTTGTGGATGCAAATTAGAATCATATTGTGAAGAGGATTCTAAAGGGTTCCCACAACATATGGTTTTGTTGAAAACACAAACTTAGACTCCATTGACTCCAAGCCATAAACTTTCATTCAAAAAATTCTAGAACTAGTATCTGAAATTTTCATTTTCTAGAACATTAAAGAAACAGTTCTTGAACTTTTTTTTGCACAAGCCCGTAGGAAAGATGTTATTGAAGAAGCAACTGCTCAACTATAAAAGATCCAGAGCTTTATAATGCAAAAATCAACCAAATCATAAAGAGAGACTAATTATACTTTTGGAAAGAAAAAGGGGAAAAAGAAAATCTTTCAAAACTTCATTCTTTTCAAAAATTGTTTTGGACCAATAGGTTTCAAATAACAACAAAACATTTGCCAAAACATTGATAAGCTCATCTTTTACTCCTTTTTTTATTTCATGCAGCCTCCTTTTTCCCTTTAAGATGTGAAATATACCGTATTTCACCTTTTAGACGCACCCTCCCTAATAAACGCGCTCCCCCATAAATACGATTCCCAGGCCCTTGACTATACGATCAACAACATCCAACAGTCCTAAATCGCACAGTTTTCCGGAAGTGCGAAAGGTTAAAATTTAACGCAAAATTAAAACTATTTCTCGGCATCCTTCATAAGTCATATGCGAACAAAATCCCCTTTCCTCACGTTGTTACGAAAATATTTCTGAAATCATTGCACCTTCTGCAAATATACAAAATATCCGAGTCAAATGAATAAATCATAGTCACAATTCATTCTGTTAAAATAGGAAAAACCCTGTAAAATCTCGTGTGTGACTTTTTTTTAAAGCGACGTCGCCGCTTGCAAGAATCTGGGGACTTCAAAGGGTGCCGACACCTGGTGACCGAGCTAGCTCTAGACATGTTGTGTTTTCACTACGAAACACTTTCATTTCATGTACCGGGTACATTTACGCATCACAAAATTTTAGGATTTAATACAGGATTATTTATTTCATACGTGAAAAGGTAATGATTTATAAGACCGCTTTGTCCTTCGGTAGCGGAACATTGTATATTGTATCCTCTGGAACTTCCTATCTTGTACAAATAATAACAATAATAATAATCTCGGCTTCTGCCAACACAATCACTTGCTTTTGAAAGCTGCAATTAAAGGTCGAAGGTTACCGTATTTCGATAGATGACTCTAAATGACATAATTACAATTCATAAGCTAACATTTTATTTTATTTTTTAAATTTATAGCCTTAATAGATAAAAAGGAAAGCGTATTGGGTAGCGCACGTATTTCAATCGATAATTACGAACATTTTAACAGTTTGCTTCTCTTAGGTACCAAAATACGTATTTCTTTTTAATTAAGTAAAAGGGTCTGAAATAATATGCCCCCACGACGTTTTGCATCGCGCCTGGGCGCGTTTAATAGGAGAAATACGGTATACATAAAATATTATAGATTTCATAATTGAAATAACTTTGTCATACTTAATGTGATATCTTATTGTCATGAGCATATATAAAGTCCTCTCAGAATTCAAAAATATAATTATAAACATAAAACTCTACAGGCTCATATGACAAGAACAAAAATTATTATGAATTAAAACTTCCTTAATTTCAGGTGATGAAATTTCTATTTTCTATCTTTACCTTATGGATTTTACGTTGTAATATCTTAAATTTCACCTTGGGTTTTGATAGTTGCCACAATGACATAATGCCTAATGATAAATCAAGATTTAACACCATTTGGTCCTTCTCATGCATTTAAAGCATAACAATTTTATGGCTAAGTGCAAACGGTTGTAACTGCCTATAATCATATAGGCAGTTACAACTGTTTTGCACTAAGCCATCAATATTCTTAATTGACACAAAGCTTTGGAAGACAAGACTTGGATCAATCAGCACAGACAGATGCCTAGTCTGATCACAGCCTACAGTGTGGTCTGATCACAGCCTACACAGTGTGGTCTGATCACAGCATACACAGTGTGGTCTGATCACAGCCTACACAGTGTGGTCTGATCACAGCCTACAGTGTGGTCTGATCACAGTATACACAGTGTGGTCTGATCACAGCCTACACAGTGTGGTCTGATCACAGCTTACACAGTGTGGTCTGATCACAGCCTACACAGTGTGGTCTGATCACAGCATACACCGTGTGGTCTGATCACAGTATACACAGTGTGGTCTGATCACAGCCTACACAGTGTGGTCTGATCACAGCATACACAGTACGGTCTGATCACAGCCTACTCAGTGTGGTCTGATCAAAGCCTCCTCAGTGTCTCTTACAGCTTTTTTGTAAATGATTGTGGGGAAATCTTGAACCCAAAATTGTCAAATTATATGAAACACAATTAAGAGATGAAGAGAGTTTTTGTGGATTTCATTGAGGTATGAAAGTAAAAAACCTGATCACACTGTATGTGAAGCCGATTTATTTGAATACTCGATTGTGATTAGTTCTTTAGTTTTAAACCTCTATGAAATCAACGAAGATTATCTTCATATTGTATAATTTAATATCATGAAGTAATAATGTAAAGATTTGTCAGTTATGAAACAGACTTATTACCGGACTACTTTTTGAAAAAGCTTACCAAACAGCAGCATACTCAAAATTGTTTTCAAAAGAGAATAAAATCAACTTTTCAGCCAATCAGAATGCATGATTATTGATGGACACAAATTAAATTATTTCAAATTGAGCATTGGATTAAGAGTTAAATGAACAATAATCTGTTTTTTGTCACTTGCCAAGTTTTACAATGATAAATCGATTATGATGATTAAATTTTGAAATATTGAAGCATTGTATGATGTAAGCATGAATTTGCTGTTTGAATGGGATTTCAAGCTACATGCTTTCAGCAATTTTTAGATCAGCTCAGATCAGGGCTTGAAAATTCTTGAAATTTCTACTTGTCCTACTATACAAGAAAATATAGTGATACATTAATTTCATAAGTGAAATTTTGCAAAATCCACTCGCCCTGCTTATATAGACAAAGAAGGAAAAAATCATGCAGGACAAGCGGACGACTAGAATTTTCAAGCCCAGAGCTGTTTTCGGAAAAAAAAAAAAATTATGATCGTCCTGGCATCATTTGCGTTGGTGATGGCTTGACAAACTTTAACCTTGGTCACATCTTTGTTGTTATTGAAGATATCTTTATGAAACTTGGTATGTATGTTCACCATCACAAGAGCTATCCAGACTATCAAGGGAGATTACTCTGGAAACTTTTTTTGACAAAGATTTTTTGCATTATCAAGCACCTGCAGCCAAGAGTTGCACCTGTAGGTGGTGCTCTTGTTCATTCACTGTTGCTTGAGTACCTAACAATGCGCTCCTGGTATTGCTCACTCCTGAGTACCACCATAAGTTTTCTTTGAAGTAACTGCTATTCTATTAACCCTTGTTTTGCTGAATAAATTTTGGGTAAAATTTTTTCATCAAAATCAAAGGGCAAAAGCACTTGAAGTACCAACTGTATGTCAATTTTTATTTGAAAAACTAAATCTACTGACAATTCTGGTTTGAAAGTGAGAAACAGGTGGTGTAGACTAACATCAGACTGCACATATGTGTAGGTTGATGTTTGTCTATAGCTCCTGCCAAAGCAGGAATATTCCAGCATGACAAGGGTTAAAGTTCACAATAACACTGTTTGAAAAAGATAAAGAACTAGTTACTGGTAGTTCATGAATGCAAAAATGGCAATCCAAGGAACTCCTTGTTCCTATGCGGACTGGTTCAACAAGCAAATTCGTTGAATTGATATCCCCCGCCGAACATATTTTCATTGTCAATGGAGTTAATATCAAACTTAGGTACAGGTTATCTTTTATCTACATCAACCTATAGTTTTCAAGAAATAGGGCAGAAACGAATATCACTATGTATGTATATGGCTTAAACAGTCAGGGGCAGTAACTCTCAATTGGACGGTCGAACCCGGTAACCCCGACGATATGCGCATGTCCTCATTGTAGTGAAGCTGTGTGCCAAGTTTCATTGAAATCCGGTCTATAGTTTTCAAGAAATAGCGCATAAACGAATATCACTATGTATGTGGCTTAATCAGTCAGGGGCAGTAACTCAAAATTCGGCGGTCGAACCGGGTAACCCCGACGATATGCGCATGTCCTCATTGTAGTGAAGCTTTGTGCAAAGTTTCATTGAAATCTGGTCTATAGTTTTCAAGAAATAACGCGGAAACAATAATAACTATGTATAATAAACAATATCCCCCCCCCCCCCCCCCCCCCCCCCGAAAATTTTTTTCGGCGGGGGATAATAACAAGAGTCAGCCCTATTAGCTCAGTTGGTTAAGCCCAGCACTTCAAAACAATTGAAGGTTGATCGCATGGGTTCGATTCCCAGGCTGGCACACTAACAAACTAATTGTCTTTTGATCAGATGTAAAACCAAGGTCCTGTGAGACTTTGCTTTAAACCAAGTATTTCAACCAACCATAGTGGGTCTCAGCAGTAATTTCATCAAGTATCCTCACACTATCCCCGAAAGGAACAAACCATATTCTGGGGGGAGATTTGCTCATATTCAGGGCATGTGCTCCGGTAGAAATGATAAATAAATGGAAATACATAAAAAGATTTCAACCCTAAAGAATAAGTTCTTGAATTTCTTTGTCCAACATCAAAATAAAAAATCTCAGTAAATGTTAACAAATATTTATTGGCAAATTAATTTAGTACTACAAACTTAAACAAGAGCCATGTCCGACATGGCCATCACCCGCCGCAAAAGCTTGATAGTAATCTAAAGCCTAATAGATTAAGGATTCTTTTGTACTTTAAGAGATTTGCCCCCTTCAAAATTTAAGTCTTTACAACAACAAAGGACAAAAACTGGAAAATTATGCAAGCAGGAGTTGTAGTTAATGTGCACTTCACTTCTCCTCCATGAGATCTTAGAATCCACCCATAAAGTTTCAAGTTGATAGCTATTATGCTTTAGGAGATATACCTGGGACAAGTTTAGTGACGGAATGACGGAACAACAGACAGAGACCATATTACTATATATCCCCTCGCCAAAAACGGCGGGGGATAACAAGGATCATTTTCAGGTTAAAATCAACTTCATATAATGAACTAAACAAAATTGTCAATTAATACATTATCCCTTTTTAATATTTTGACATGAAAATGCCCAAGGGCAAGTCAAATATATTAAGATGGTAAAATAGAAAATTCAGAATTTTTCAGCTTAAATATATATATATGTCTAGCAAGTTCCTACAACAAGTTTTTTTTTCAGTTCGATAACTCAGAGCAAAACAGTTGTAACTGCCCATATGTTTATATGGCACACAGTTACAACTGTTTTGCACTGAGCCATCGATTTAGTAAACAAAAGAATCGGGGAAAAAGAAGTAAATTTCAGTAATAAGTATTTTCCTCTTACAATTTTTTCTGAGTATCTGGTACTTTATAAATATTCCTGATGCTTATAACTTGAAAGTTTTATTGTTTTCTTGGAGTGCCTTAATTTGTGGCTGAATGTTAATATTAATTTTCAATTTTTAGAGATGAAGAGAGTATTTTTTAACTTTAGGTGTAATATAATAAAATGTTAAAGAAAAAGAGTTAACAAATACGGTAAAGATGGATCTTCTTTGGAGGGATTCACGTCATCTTACAATTTCAATTTATGACTTGAATTTTTTAGATAAATCATGTCATACCTTTTTTTTTCTTTCTGACACTGTAACATCACATATATATCACGTAAATAATATCTCCAAATTATACTGTTCACAAACAGAAAATCAATCTTTTATCATCTTATCATAAAAAATCCAGTATTGTTAGAAAGTTTTTAACAAATTGAGCATACAAATCTTTAGCTTACAATTTTACGATCAGGTATTCAAGGGTGGGGTGATTACACCAATATGCAAATTAGCTCCTCCAGTAAGATCAAAAAGGCCAATCAATAATGCCCTTGTGTAGGTTACGAGTGTATTGACAGTCTATTTTTGGATTATTTGATAGTTTATTTATGTCATGTGACAAAAGGTAGTTGATAATTCGATTATTGGGAAGCATGAATGATTAATTAGATGATTTCAACACTTTTACATGCAACAGATTACAGAAAAAAATCTCATATTATTAAAAAATATTTTTTTGAAGAAGCTATTTAATATGCAGTGTTTTGATTACCAACAGTTGGTTTTCTATTTCACATGATGCTTATTTTAACCCTTGTCATGCTGATTCCAGAGTATTCCTACTTTGGTACGAGGTATAGACAAAGATGAGACTGCACATATGTGCAGTCTAATCTTATTCCATACAACCTGGTTGTCCTATTTGAAACCAGAAATTTAAAAAAAAAATGCATTAATTTTCTAAATAAGTTTTAACCCCCAACTGTCACAAAGCGCAATAATACTCCCCTACAAGTGCTTGTCAATATTGAAAAGCCATTTTCTATTCAGGGACCATAACTCTGTCAAAAGTCAATGGATCATTACCAAAATATCACTCAGGCCTAGGGTTTGAGATCAATTACCTCCATTTAATGATCAGTGACAGTAACTGTGACTGAACTCATCACTAGCTATATCAGCAATAATATGGTTGTTAACCCTTGTCATGCTGATCCCGGAATAATCCTGCTTTGGCAGGAGGTATGAACAAACATCAGCCTGCACATAATATGTGGACAATCTAATCTGAGAAGGAATTTTTGACCAGCAATAAGTTCAATAAAACTATGCTAAAACTGAGAAAGCTTTATAGGAAATATAATTTGAACAATTAATTGATTCGATGAAAGAAAACACTGTTAAGATGTTTAAAGCACGAATGATAAATTAAATCACTTCAACACTTTTACATGCAACAGAGTACAGAAAAGAATCCCTTTTTATAAAAAAAAAATTTTTTTGAAGACGCTATTTATGCAGTGTCCAGCAATTTGTTTTCTATTTCACATGTAGTACAGATTTCTGTCCTCGGAATGCGTTGCTATTTCTTATGTTACAATGAAATATATAACGTTCAAAATTGAGACTTATTTCACATGATGCTTACTGGTACTCATTTGAAACATCTCGTCAAGGCGTTTCAAATGAGTACCCACAAAATTGGGTTTCTAGGTAAACAAGGGCTTAACTCCCATTATGCACATTATGCAAGTGCGAAATAAGTATAAATCCTCCTTCAAAAAAAGTCATAAATGAATGATCATAACATGGAATCTACAGCTTATTCAAGCTGTAGTTACAATGTTTTGATTATTCACCAACGCTTAAATCATAGAAAAGGACGCGAATGGAGAAAATGCATCTTCTGTCAAAGTCCAGGTATTGCTTTTAACCTATATATTCCATGTTGGTTGCCTTCTGATTGTGTATCAATTTCAAAATCCTTATAAAGCCTATGTGAAATAAAGATTTAAGACTGCAGGCTTATAATACCCCTGTTTTATAATTCTTACCCATGTTAAGGTAATTGGAATATCGTTGACGAATTGAATGTAAAGGGTCATTTCTCTTTTGACAACAATATATTTTCTACCCTCATTTGTTGTTAATTCTAAGTAAAAAGTTACAAACCTGTCAATATTAATGTTACAAATTATCCAGATAAATAATTATCCCATTGTCCAATAAGTTCAAAGTGGTAGATCAAGACAGATTTCAAAGATTATTTCACAATCAACAAATATCTCATTTAAGACATCATATTACAAATAATCCTCATATTCATCAATCTTATAAAATAATTATGTTTTTAAATGAATAAGTATCACCAAAACTAAACATAGTTTCCAATTTTCAAACAGGCATTAACAATCTTCACAGTTTAGATTTAAGAAGTAAGCACATTTGAATGAATAATTCACACAAAAACAAAATTTCCCATTTCAGACAAGTTCTTCACTGATTATCTCTGTATACTTAAGATATATCAGAGCTACAAATAGAGGGTGTATTTTCGATTTCAAATAAAAATATTTCAAAAATACTTGCATAAATCCTATATTGTAGGTGATCATTGGAATTGTCTTGACGAGACAATTCTAATGAGTACCCACAATATAAGGTTTAAATGAGAAATAAAGATTTTAGACTGGAAATACCTCCTCTTATCTGTACCTCTGGATATCGTAATCTAGGTCACACAATAGGTTAGCGGTTAAACATGTGAGAACACTAGCTACGAGATTAAATGAGCTATACAGTCTTGGATTTAAGTGACTCCAGGTCAGAAATCTGCTGGAGAAAGTAACTGTAAATGAATTTTCTATGGTCTATTAAATAAACAAACTGACCCTCAAATCATCCCCGGGAGACCTGCTATTTATTCATGGTATGTTTACTGATAAGCCCAATGTGTAATTTGAGTTACTCAAGCGACCCTGGCAATCTTATAATAGATCAACTTGGAAACTTTTATCAGTTGAACTACATGATTTATAGAATTGAATTGGTTAATTGGCAATATACACACAGATTTATCATTATTAATAAAACTGCATTAACCCTTTTCAGTTCAAACATTGGTTTACAAAACCATTTCTAGATATAAAATATAAATATCTTTTAAAAAGGAGACTTTTTTGGATAAATTATTATTCCTGTTACAAATGAAAAGTTCTAGTAAATTTTTGTTGTTGTAGATTTGTATACCATTTAAGAACAGTATTTTTCTGTGTGAGGTTTTATGTCATTTTCAACAGAACATTAAAAGGCGTCACTCGGTAATTTCAGCTGTATTACCTATATTATACAAAATGAACAATTCTACACCTGTCTAAATTTCAACAATATTCAAAAGTAAATGCAGTTTTCATTAAAATTGAAAAGATTCTGCAAAATATGACGGAAACAGTAAGAGAAAGAGTTCAAGTGCTTGAAAAAGCAAATTCTCTTTTTTTCTCAATGATTTCCCACTTTTTAGCTCACCTGAGCACAAAGTGCTCAAGTGAGCTATTGTGATCACCTTTTGTCCGGCGTCCGTGCGCCATCCGTCGTCCGTCAACAATTTCTATAAACGACATCTCTTCCTAAACTACTGGGCCAATTTACACAAAATTTTACAGAAATGTTCCCTAGGTGGTCCCCTTCCAAAATTGCTAATAGAATTGAAATCGGTGAAAAACTCTGGTTGCTATGGCAACCAAAGTTGAAAATTTAAGAAAATCTTTAAAATTCTTCTTCTTTAGAACGAGCAGTCCTACAGCCTTGAAATTTGTCATGGATGATCAGCTCATAGACCTGAATAAAAAAGCTAAAATCATATCTGTTTGGCCACCAGGTGCGGAGCACTTGGAGGGAGGGGGGCGTTCTTTGGGTATATTTTGTAATCTTTAACCTTCTTCTTCTGAATAAGAAGGCCTACAGCCTTCAAAGCTCATAGACCTTAATAAAAAAAGCTAAAATCATATCTGTTGGGCCGCCAGATGCAGAGCACCATGGGGGAGGGGGTAGTACTTTTGTGAAAATTTTGTAATCTTTAACCTTCTTCTTCTGAACCAGGAGCCCGACAGATTTGAATATTGGCATGAGTAATCAGCATATGGATCTTTATAAAAATAGCTAAAATCATGACTGTAGATTAACCAGGTGCGGAGTACCAGGGGGGAGAGGGTAGTACTTTTGTGAAAATTTTGTAATCTTTAACCTTCTCCTTCTTCTGAACCACAAACCCTACAGATTTGGAAATTGGCTTGGAGGATCAGCTCATAAACCTTAATAAGAATAGCCAAGATCATGACTGTAATGCCACCAGGTGGGGAGCACCAGGGGGGAGGGGGTAGTACTTTTTTGAAAATTTTGTAACTTTAACCTTCATCTTCTAATGAACCAGGAGCCCTACAGACTCTAATATTGGCATGGATGATGAGCATATACAATAAAAAAGCTAAAATCATGAATGTAGGGCCACCAGATGAGGAGCATTGGGGGGGGGGGGGGGGGGGGTAGTACTTTGGATCAATTTTGTAACTTTAACCTTATTCTTCTACTAGATCAGGAACCCTACAGACATGAAAATTGTCATGGGGGTTCAATAAATTGACATTAATTAAAATAGCTAAAATCATGACTGTAGGGTCACCAGGTGCTGAATGTCTTGGGGAGGGGGTAGTACTTTGGATCATTTTTAAAATCTTTAAACTTCTTCTAATGAACCAGGAGTCCTACAGACTTGAAAATTGGTATGGATGATCAGCATATGGACATTAATTGAATTAGCTAAAATCATGACTGTAGATTCACCAGGTGCAGAGCATCTTTGGGGAGGGGGAGTGCTTTGTTGAGAATTTTGAATCCCTACAGCCTTTATATTTGACATGGATTGATCAACTCATTAAAGAAAACTTTAAAAGTCTCAGACTCAGCCTGTATATCTGGCATAGATTAGCTGATCACAGACTTTTTATGAAAAAAGCTTAAATAAATAATGACCAGGGGAGGAGCAGTGGGGGGGGGGAGGATTATTTCAAATGTTATCTGATTGAATAAGTGAAAATCTCTTTTTCTATGGTTGCATGGACATACCTAGGTAATGAAGCTTTTTTCTCAGGTGAGCGGCCCAGGGCCAACGGCCCTCTTGTTTACCTTCGGTGCCTGAATTTCCCCAATTGTGGATAAGCTCAAAACCATTGAAGTTCAACCGCATGGGTTCGATTCCTGGGCTGGTTCACTAACAAAACTAATTGTCTTTCGGATGAGAGGTTAAACAGAGACGGTGCTTAACACCAAGCACGTTAAAGAATCTGAAAGGTTGAAAAATGGCCGAAAATTGCCGAAAAGCTAAGAAAAAATTCTTCTTCTCCTAATCCACCAGGCCAATCTAGCTGAAACTTGGAAGGGATGTTCGTTGCGTGAAGTTCTTCAAAGGTTGTAAAAAGATTTTAATTTCTTGTAAAACTCTGGTTTGCATGGTTACGGAAAGGCTGAAAAATGGCCGAGAATTGCTGAAAATCTTAGAAAAAAATCTTCTCCTCCTAAACCACTTGACTAATTACTCTGAAACTTGGTAGAGATGTCTTTTGATGAAGCTCTACCAAAATTGTAAAAATAACTTTATTCAATCAAAATCTCTGGTTTCTATGGTATTGGAAATGGCAAAATATTGCCAAAAATCTCAGAGAAGGTTAATCTTTGCCTGAACTACTGGGCATATTTAACTTGGCAGGGATATTCTTTAGGTTTAGGTCTACTTAAATTTTTAAAAGAATTTAATTCCATCAATAATTTTGTTTGCAATTAAAAAGAAAATAAAATTGCAGTAGGATGAAATTAAAGTCTGTTTCTTTTAAGTGACAAAATCCACCCTAAATGTACATCAAACAATCTCTGGTATTTATAACATGGTTGACAAGTTAGTAGTTGACTTACTTAGAAGAGCCATATAGGACCATCATGGTCCTCTTCTTACAAATTGTTTTTTTTTTAAAAGACAAAGAGATTTTCATAGAATTCATGAATGTATATGAAACTTAACCCTAATCACACTTTTGAAAACCTCATCATGTATTCATACGGTGTGATAAGATTAAATGTTTCGTTCCTTAATAAAAAAACCTGAAGCCCATGAGGGCCTGAGACCGCTTTATCAACTCTTTGAAAAGCCTATGCCTTGATATTATTCCTGTGAAATTTGGTGACATTCTGACCTGAAGTTTCAGAGGAGAAGATGTTTAAATGAAAAGTTTACGCATGGAGGCAAGGACTAACAACTGACAACCCGCCACAACATAATCTCCGCTTGACTTAGTCCAGTGGAGCTTAAAACAATAATCATATCACAGATTATGTATCATTCTTAACGAGATGTGTTTGTTAAACACGAATATCCCCGCAACTGCCACTTTTTCAGAACAGTAGTTTGGTACATGAATAAGGAAATCGTAAATATAAGTCTTCTCTTTGTCTAAAACTGCTGCTTTAAACCAATTTTCGACAGTAAGTGTCCAATCAAAAGTATTACCTACCATTACCGTTTTTATGTCAACAATGACCTTGACCTTGATATGTATGTAAAAGTTTTGTCATGAGCAATGCACATGGGAAATATCAATGATCTACGACATTTTAATAAAAAGTTATGGCAAAAGTTAGTTTTGTTTTAGTTAGATTTGACCTAATGAAATTACCTTGACCTTGACATATGACCTTGAAGATCGTATCTTCCTAAAGATCTTGACCCTAGCAATCACCATATGAAATATGAAGGTACTACCATTATCCAATAACAGGTTATGGCCAATGTTAAACATTATATGTTGAAAAAGTGACCTTGAAAAAAATGATCTTGACCTTGACAGACGACATTGATTCCAGTATTTCCAGAAAAGCCTTGTCATAAGCAATGCACATGTGAAATATCAAGGCTTTATCACTTACAATCCAAGGTTATGGCTAAAGTTAAGGTTTTAAACTTTAACAGATTTGACCTTGAAAATGACCACATTGAAAATGACCTTGACCTAGTCATATGACCTTAGGCTTGGTATCAACTGGACAGTCTTGTCCCAAGCAATCACTATTTGAAATATAAGGTTCTATCACTGACCAATCAAAGGTTATTGCAAACGTTAAAGTTTTTATGTTGAAAGAATAGTGACCTTGATAAAATGGCCTTGTCCTTGACATATGAAGGCTCTATCACTTACCATTCAAAAGTTATGACTAGTGTTAAAGTTTTTCTTTGGAGTAACATACAAACAGGTAAACAGAAAAAAAAAAAAAACAAAAAAAACAGACAAACAGACAGGCCAAATAACAATATGCCCCTGGTCTATAGATACTCTGTGACTCTGTGATATTTCTATATTTTCAATAGCCAATGAAATATACAGTAAGGTTTTGACTAACACGGAATTATGATCTCAGTCTTAGATGATGCCCAAATCCCAAATTCGATGTGTAACTTAATAAAAAGAAGTCCATGGTTCGAGTTCCATCAAGCCCAGGGTTTGTTTATGGGCACTTAATGGCAAGAGAAGTGGGTAGTATACTAAACTTTCCAACTTTATAAATCTTGAGATGAAAAGGATATTTTCTGTTTTCTGTAGAAATAAAAATAAAGGCTTTATCCCAAAAAGAAAGCGAGGTTACATGTAAGAATTATTAAGTTTTTGTTTTTCAAACCCAGTGGTATCTAAAAATCCAATAATTTAAAAAAAATGAAAAGAAAAAGTGAACTAAAATTAACTATTAATCTGCTTAATTTAAGTTCTGTTTCAAACAAACAATGGCCATTTTGTTTGGAAATTTCAATGGGATCTTCAATAGATAATTAAATAGAAAGCAGGCAGAGTAGGCATAGATCAGACTGCGTGTTCAACAGAATAATCTTAGCCTATACTGTCTGCAAATGATTAGTGTTCAGCAGAAATCTGCCATGAACATTATGAGAAGGTTAGGTTGCTTTTGTAAATTAAATGGTGCTGTATTGGCTAATCCGAAACTCTGATAGTGATGGGCAAGTCTGCATTTAAAACTCCTTACGATTAACTTGTAAAAATATATGATTAGTAAACTAATTATTCTATGCAACGATGTAATAACAACACCCCATTCAATTTCAAAGTTAATAGAGATCAAGACAAACAAGGCCATTCAAAATCATTTTATCTTAACAAAGCCTTATGCTGTGAGTACTCTTTTGAAATGTCGCTTTGATTCAATTTTAATGAATATCATTACACAGTACAAGATTAATTGCAGTTTGATTAAAATATTACAAGATTTAATCCAATGCATGTACTCAAACCATATGTTAAGCTCTGGTGTTGGCAAATATAAAGTCAGTAGAATAAAAATTGATTTGAAACACTGATAAGAACACATATTATCAGTATTACTGATCTATAGTGGCGGAATGATTTATTGCTATCATGCTGTTAAACACTCCAAGAATGCAAGACTGACCGTCATGGTGATTAGGAGAACTGATTTTATCTCGGTCCTCTGAAGGGACCATTCTAGACACTTAAATCCATGACTGTATAGGTAGGCGGGAAAACGAATCAAACACATGTAATGGGATGAGGTAATTTCTATTTTTAGACCCCAAAATTTACTACATTTCATCTCAAAGCTGTCATGTAAGACAAGGTGAATTCAGAATCAGAGTATTACCCCTCATGATAAATGGTTAAAGTAGATTTCAGTTTCACAGATTAAATTTTAGTTGTGTCAATCAAAATTCATGCATTCTACAAAATTGGTTTTTATTTCTCAATGAATAAAAATTTGAGTTTGCACTTTTTTTGAGAGCTTCTGTGCAAAGTAGTGCAAAGAAAAATGTGTTTCATTATCGAGATATATATATTACTTTCAATATTGCCTATATTTTACCTAAGATATTGCCAATCTACTGAACTGACAATATATAAATAAATAATACATACTTAGTGATTTGTATGAGGAAAAATATCTAACAAGGTTGTGAGAATTGATAATTGTCGAGGCTCTGCCGAGACAATTGTCAATTCCAACAACCGAGATAGATATTTTTTCCATACAATACACTAAGTATGTATTATATTTATCTTATAACCTCTATTTGTCTTGTTTTCGTTGATGTTTCTAACTGAAATGCAAGTTTCCAAAAAATAACCGCATCATATCATTGTTCTAAAAATAACAATGTGATATCATAAAAAATATCATAAGGGATGTTATCACACGGATATTTGTATAGTTATAAGATAAGGGGGGGGGGGGGGGGGGGGCTATTCCGGTCACCATCCTTGTGTAAAATCTATGTTTCTACTTCAGCTATTGCTTTGAAACTTTTCACATACTTCTGTGACTTTAATATCAGCCTCTAGACAAAGATTCATTACTCTGAATTAAATTTAGCACTTTTCAGACTTACAAATCTTGGTTTTAAAGTTTTTACATTCAACTGAAGTATATCTGTAATATATCTGTTACTACTAAAGCTATTTCTTGGAAACGTTTCATATGCTTCCTGGACCATAACATCAGCCTCCAGACAAAACTTCATTAATCTGATATTGAATTTAGTAGAATTTAAACCCTTTTTGAACTTAGAAATTTCTGGTTAAGTTTATAGGTGGAAATTTTGTATATCAGTTATATCTCTATTTCTTCTCAAGCTAATGCTTGGAAACTTTGCACATGCATCTGTGACCATAATATCAGCCTCTAGACAAAGATTCATTTCTCTTGTCTTTCATTTAATGAATCTCACCAATGGGTTGATAATCGTAGACCTATGTGAGATAGAGGCTGGATGCTAGGAAAGAATGTGGTGGTTGTACTGGTGATAGAAATACCAGGAATCCATTGTTAGGTGCTCCAGCCGCCGCAATATAACTGAAACAATGTTGAAAGCGGCGTTAAACTCCATTCAATCAATCAATCATTTAATGAAATTTTCCAAAGTCAATATTGATTTGCTTTTACTTTTTCCTGCACTATAGGAATAGTTAAGCTCTGCTGTCCTCCCACAGCTCTAAATGTTAGCTAGACTATTTGTAGAAAAGGAGACGAGAAGGGGGGGGGGGGGGGGGAGGAGAGACATCCATGGTCACTCTGGTGTCTGCATCAGTGTTAGTGTTGGCATCTGTGTAAATGCTTTTCTTAAGTTTTTAAGTGCAAGTGTATCAAATGTCTGTTTCCTCTAAAGCTATTGCTTTGAAACTTTGCACATGCTCCTGTGACCATAATATCAGCCTCTCTCTCTATATATATACATAGATTTATTAATCTGATCATGAATTTAATGGAATTTTTACCCTTTTCGGACTTAAAAATCTTGGTTAAGTTTTTACATGCAACTGATCTATATTTTTAATCTCTGTTTCTACTAGAGCCATTCCTTAAAAAATTTTGCTCAAGGCTTTTGGGCCATAGTATCAGCCTCTAGACAAATATTTATAACTCTTGTAATGAATTTGAAGGAATTTTAACCCTTTTTGGACTAAGAAATTCTTGGTTATGTTTTTAGTGCAATTGTTTTCATCAGTTGCATCTCTGTTAACCTAAGCTCTTGCTTGGAAAATTAGCAAATGCTGCTTTGTCTTCCGACAGCTCTTGTTCAGTGATGAAATATGGCTCATATACCTCTAGAAAACCAATTATATATATCAACTTTTAAAAAAAAAAAAAAAAAAAAATATGCAATATCAAAGGTTAAGTGATGGACAATCTTGGGAACTTCAAAAGTTTACTTGAATGATACTTAACATATTGCAGACTGAGCTAACTATGAAGTCAGACAAAAATAATTTTCCTTCAGGTCTTTAAACATTTTAAGAACCAGAAGTGATCATTCTACCATACAATAATTCTTCTTTTTTTAAGTGCAATCTATTGTTGAACTCTGCGTGGTCTTGATTTTTCACATTTTCAAATATTAGTTTTATATTCTTAAAATTTGACCTAACGTATGTAACACGATTCATTAATTAATTATATTTCAGAGACTACGTTTTAATTCTATTGAAGTATGAAAGTAAAAAACATATAATCCTATATTTTTTCATGATGGTATGAAACTAAAAACTGCAACACTTTACCCAATTCTTTACGAGTGTTTTAAGAGAAATTTATCAGTATTAGGCTAACAAGCCTTCAAATAATTAAATAATATTATGATCGATATTCACGGGCAAAAAAGTTCAAGAACTGGTACTAGATCATTCTTTTATCGTTATATGGCAGTTCAAGAACTGTTTCAGAACTAGTTCAGCAATTAGTTCTTGAACTTCTTGAACTAGTTTTTGAACCTGTTCTACAAATGGTTCTTGAACCTGTTGTAACAAATAGTTCTTTAACTTGAATCTTAATTGCCAGTTCAAATACATAAGCAGAGGAAAAGATAAAAGGGGAAAAAGCAAATCTAAAATCTTCATATCTCAATGAAAACCTTTGTTGTAGGTACTCATTTACATAGTCTCAACGAGACGATTCCAATGAGTACCAACAACAAAGAGATTGTGCTATCATTGAGATAATTTTAACTGAATTCCAAAATACCCCCTCTATCTGTAGCTCTGCATAAGTTCAAGAACTGCTTCAAGAACTAGTTCCAGAAGTTCAAGAAGAATTTTTAGAATGTCTTCAACTGCCATTAATTTTATGTCCTAGAACGTTCAAGAACCAGTTCTTGCAATTTTTGCAGGGGTAAAGTTAAAGGAAATTTGAACTCACCAGGTACCTTCAACAGTAATTTTCAGAAACTTGTTCTTTGTCAATATGTATAGGATAGAAAACAAGTGCCGTGTTATATGGGAAATAGACACGAGCGTCAGCGAGTGTCTATTTCCCATATACCGCGGCACGAAACTTTCTATCCGACTAAGACCACACTTTTCTAACATTGTTTGTATTTTTTACCCGAAACCACTTTTGAATCTGTCTCCATTACTTATTGCAGCTCTTTTGCATGTTTGCGACTAGAAACTCTTTTGGAAAAACGCTAATATAATGTGCTTGTTATGTTTTTGAGAAGACTTGGCACGCAAAACCTGTCAAGATTCACCTGCACGACATTCTACCAGTGTATATCTGTAAATACAACGCCCAAAGTGTGATATATACTTTTGAAATACTGTTATCTGATTGGCCAATTCGCTTCAAGCATGGTCTAAAGTTTAATCTTGTATTTTCAGAAGCACAAAGAAAAGTTCAGGAAAGGGTAAAATGGGATTTTAGTGCTACTTAATTATAGAGAAGTTAAAGCAGATCTCTTCATAAAATATTCAAGCACATTTTCCCCTTTTCGTGTTTTTATTTCCATGCAGAGACTCATAAAGCCATGCAATAAAGCGCAACACTTTCCTTTATTATCACTCCTGTATTGATAGATTGATGAAGTATTATTTCAATGTATTTTATCTTTCTACGGTATTTTTCCTTATAATAGTGCCATCCCTAATAGTACCCCCACTACATTTTTTACTATGAAAACCCACTTCAAATGCCTAAATTTTATGAACTTGTTGAGATTTCTTCTCTAGTTTTATGTGAATTTCCTCTAAACAATCATTTATATGATTGTTTAGAGGAAATTTACCTCCAATTAAAGGCAAAAGCCAAAGAGAAATAATAAATGATTTTTTTAATCAGAATTTGAATACTTAATAAAAGCTCCCTGACCATGTATTGTAAAGCTCCCCGGAGTGTTTATTAGGAGAAAACTGTCTGTCTGTCTGTATTTAACAGTTAACAAGAAATAGATTTTAATTTCAGAGTGATATTTTGAAGTGGAAAAGAATTACTGTATAATTTTTTTGTTTATTTGAATAGTGTTTAACGCTGCTTTAAACAATTTTTCAGTCACACTGTGGCAGCTGGAGCACCTCTCAATGGATTCCTGATATTTCTCTCACCAGTTCCTTCATTTTCTAGCCTCCAGCTGCTATCCCATTATAGGTTTAAGATTGTCCACCCATCGTAGGAATACAAAATCTTGGTGTGGGAAGATATGAGATTATGTGCTTTGCCAAGAATCAAACCTAAGACCACCTTATGCAGGGTGTTAAGGGACACAGGTTTTGCGCATCTGAGATGCAAAAATAAGTAGCCTGGACCCTCAAATACTTCTTCGATTTCTTTATAGCCGTAAATCTACAAAAATACAAGATTATAGCTTAAAAGAAATTGTCTATACCTAATGCAGAGACCCTTAAAATTGAAGAAAGGACCCCTGAGATCTAAATGGTTGAGTCCTTTGGACCCTATTTTGTTGATTAAAACCCTGCCTCATGGCATGATAGAAGGTAATCATGGAGTTTATCGTACAAGCTCTTATAGAGAAACCCGGAGTTGTATTAGAAACATCACCTTTCTTTTTGAAGGGATGGGTGTATTTTAGAGGCTATGTTACAAAATAATATTATTTTGTTAAGACAGTGAAAAAATAAACATATTCAGCATGGGGTTCTATTAGAATTTTTATCGTATATTGATCGCTCAGCGCGAAACAGTTGTAACTCCCAATATGTTTATAGGGAGTTACAACCATTTCGCACTGAGCCCTTGAAATTATGTGATATCGACTTTGAAATGATAGCGGATACTGTATATTATTTTTGATAATCATAAAATATCCAGTCTGTTTTTATAGATACACAAGTTTGAGTGATGGATCAAAGATCAATTTTGTCTATCATAGTTATAATAGACAAAATCTGTCTTTCATCACTCATTTAACCTTGTGTAATTATAACTTAACAGTGGCGTAGCCATGTTATTTACATTGGTGCGGCAAAACTGAGCTCCGAAGGAGCGAATGCGAGCGCCGAAGGCGCGAAGCCCTTCTAGGGGGGTCCGGGGGCATGCCCCCCCTGAAATTTTTTGAAAAAAATGGTGCGATTTGGTGCATTCTAGACTATACTTGATCACAATTTTTGAGTCATTTTAGAGCAATTTCCAGGCACGTAAAAAGCAGGGATTAAACAGGAAAGGGTTAACCCTAGTACGAGGACTAATCGATAATGACATTAACAACCCACCATGTTCTCACAGGGAATCGCATGTGGAGTGACCTCACTGGAATTTACTTCCGGAGGTCGTTGTATGGTAAAAGTAGATTTTAAAGAAAAAATAGTTCGTCTTTAAAATGGCATTTTGAAGTGGAGAATAGTGATCCACGTGCATATTTATGTGATTTTTTGCTAGTTTTGAATCTCTTCTTTAATATAACGCTTGGTTCGATCTTTTTTGTACACGATTTCCTTTCCGGGAGGACGGATAAGGGTCGGGGGGCGTACCCGAACTAACTGTCCTCTTCATGGGTGGGAAAAAGACGGTGCCTTTACTCTCGCTTGAATAGTCCAAAAGATAACCTGATTTGACCAAGTTTCTTTAGTCTCAAAAGATAGATCTATGAATGTAGATGAAGCGCTAATGACGTAATATATAAGAGAAGTGTTGTGGAATGCGTTGCAGCACCTGAAATTTGAGCAATTTTATAAAGAACAAAGAAGGCCAAAGATCGGGTGGGGTCTGACCATGTTTGACATCAACAGAAAACGGAAGTAAATAGAATTACCATTCTACAGACGCTTGGAAGTTTAGATTATTGATGAGTCATCCCAGGATGCTGGCATTTCGTTGTGTATGGTGGATTAAAAGAACTATAAGACATCATGTTTTATAAACGTTTTATTCATCCGTTATATGCTCACATACATTTTCAGTCATTTAGCGGTCAACATAATCCAGTTTTATTGGTGCGGCATGCCGCATCTACGGCAATTATTGGTGCGGCGAATGCCGCACCTGCCGCACCCGTGTCTACGCCCATGCTTAATGAAATATAAGGTGCACACTCTTAGGAAAAAAATATCATTGTTTATCAACAGTGAAAAGTTATCACTGTGGAGCAGACATGATAAACCAATGTACCATATTCCTTCTGATAAGAGCAACATGCCTAAATGCTAGTGCTTCTCCATAACACTATTTGCTATGAAACCCCAATTTCAGGTGATGAAAACTATATTTATCCTGTCCCCAGCTATAAATATTGCCTGATAAAAGGGGATATGACAAACTTATTGATATCAGGTCACTTGATCATTCATGTGAAAGCTTTTTCATGTCACCTGGTCACGTGGCCTGCCAGATTTTCTTTCACAGCTGTTTGGTCCAATTTCAATGATTTTTTTAGAATTAGAAAATGCATACTAAACAAGAGCCATGTCGGACATGGCCATCCCCCGCCATGAAAGCTTGATAGTAAACTGAAGCCTAATAGATTAAGGGTTCTACTTTAGAAATTTAGCCCCTATAAAATCTAAGTCTTTAAAATAACAAAGGGCAGTAACTCCAAAATTATGCAAGCCAGAGTTGTAGTTCTTGTGCACTGCACTTCTCCTGCATGAGATCTATCCACCCATAAAGTTTCAAGTTGATAGCTTTAATAATTTAGGAGATATGCTGCGGACAAAATCTAAGTCTTAAAAAAATAACAAAGGGCAATAACTCCAAAATTATGCAAGCAAAGGTTGTAGTTCTTGTGCACTGCACTTCTCCTCCATGAGATTTATCCACCCATAAAGTTTCAAGTTGATAGCTATTATACTTTAGGAGATATGCTCCGGACAAAATCTAAGTCTTTAAAATAACAAAGGGCAGTAACTCCAAAATTATACAAGCAAGAGTTGTAGTTCTTGTGCACTGCACTTCTCCTCCATGAGATCTATCCACCCATAAAGTTTCAAAGTTGATAGCTATTATACTTTAGGAGATATGCTCCGGACAAAATCTAAGTCTTAAAAATAACAAAGGGCAATAACTCCAAAATTATGCAAGCCAGAGTTGTAGTTCTTGTGCACTGCACTTCTCCTCCATGAGATCTATCCACCCATAAAGTTTCAAGTTGATAGCTATTATACTTTAGGAGATATGCTCCGGACAAAATCTAAGTCTTAAAAATAACAAAGGGCAGTAACTCCAAAATTATGCAAGCAAGAGTTGTAGTTCTTGTGCACTGCACTTCTCCTCCATAAGATCTATCCACCCATAAAGTTTCAAGTTGATAGCTATTATACTTTAGGAGATATGCTCCGTACAAGATTAGTGACGGAATGACGGAAGGACGGAATGACGGAATGACGGTATGACGGACGGAGAGCATTACTATATCCCCTTCGCCGAAAACGGCGGGGGTTAATAAAAGTTCCAGGACCATTTTTGTAAGGCTCCCGAGAACATTTATTAGGAGAAATACGGAACTTCTAGTCCAGGATGAAAAAAAAATTGTCCTCAAAAATAAATGAAGATGAACTTCAGAAAATGTTCCTTTTTAAGGTAGTGGACCCATACAAGTTTTGCAATGTTTCGCAAGTCATGAACTTTAACAGTGTTAACCTATATTTCCTTATGATTTTCATTAGGAAACCTCAGTTAACATTGGAAAATGTATGTCAGCAAAATGTTGCAGAACTATTTAGGGTTCACTACCTTAGAGAACAAAACCCTGAGCAATGGTTATATCCATTGTATAGACGTGAAGTAAAGAGGGGGTAAAGCAAGTCTAAAATCTTTATTTATCTTTAAAACCCTGTTGTTTGTACTCAATTGAATCGTCTCAACAAGATTAATTTTCTATTCTATTGAAATATCTTAACTTAAAATCCAAAATACTCTCTCTATCTGTGGCTCTGTTGACAAACTTTAGAATAATTACGGTTGATTGATTGATTGAATGGAGTTTAACTGCGCTTTCAACATTTTTTCAGTTATATCACGGAGGCTGGAGTACCTTACAATGGATTCCTGGTATTTCTCACACCAGCACAACCATCACATCCTTTCCTAGCCTCCAGCTGCTATCTCACATAGGTCTACTATTATCAGCCCATTGGTGAGAGACAAATAGTTAGAAAGAATTAGTGCCGCAATCAGGGATCTAACCTGGGACCTCTAGATTGACAGTCTGACGCACTACCAACTGCACTATGATGGCGGCTGGCTAATTATGGGTAATTTATTACATCGCTTATAAACTAAGTCTTTATTCAAAGATTTGCAGTAATTACTTTATCCACACTAAAGTGCCCCAAGAATAAGTACTTGTCCATAGGTATAGATCTGCCCATGTTGAACATGACGGGCATGGGCAGGGTTTTCCCTCTATGTTCAAAACTGGGGTCATTTTGCCACATTATGACCCCCTTTAAACTAGATAAAGAATATTTCGTTGACAATTTTGGGGGTCATTTAAAAAAGGGGGGTCCAAATTCAAAGAAACAGGGGATCATAAAACCCTGGGCATGGGAATTCCACACCCCTGAATTTGACATAAAAATCATAGGTATTCTCAAAGAGATGTCTTAATATTCATCAACTTAATGTTCTTTTCCATGATTTCTAGATCAAATTGATTTTAACAATTAAGCGTTATAGAATTGTTACTTACTGTCAGTTGATTTAAATTGATTATAAATTCCATTTAAATCAAATTAATTTGACATTTATTAACAATATGAAAACAATCACATAATCCAATCATATGACAAACATCAACAAGTAACAGCGATTTTGATTGGTTCATTCAGTATCACCACACAGGCAAAAAACAAACGACAGAGTCTGCGTAAAGTAGAGTAGCTAAGAATCAATGAAATATATTGGGAAATACTCGTACAGTGACCACAGCTTCAGATAATTATATTCAAATCATCATTTAATTTTCATTATTTCTTACTTCAAAAGAATCATTTTTTTCTCTAACTTGACAGAAAATTATACCTGAAATAATGGGGGTAAGAATGCTGATAATTGAATTTGCATGTTTAATCATAATTCTGTGTTTCTTTAAAAATGTAACAACTGTATCCGAATGAAATACAGAATATAGTACAAATATTCCGATATCATACAAGGGTATTTCATCATACATCCCGCAGCTATATTCATATTGATTATTTGGAAATTCTCGTATTTTGTCATTCTTTCTCATAATGAGATCTTAGTGACAAACCATTTCTAATTTAGGATTTCTTTGAAATTTGTTAAACTAAATTCAATTACTGTAAATTAATCTTTTTTCTGACAAATTTCATCAAAATATTTATTTTCTTCAATTTTCAACATTTTCCTATCTGAATTCTTAAATTTTAGGCTAATAAATAACGCAAAAAAGAAGTTGCAGACCACCTTGAAATTTCAAGGCCACATGAAACCAAAAGTGTCATAAAACATTGTGGGAAAAGAAGAAATTGCTTGTTACAAGCAATTTCTTATTTTTCCACAATGGTATTCAAAGTATAAAATACCTGCAAATCCCAGGATCATAGAGGGAAGGGTATAATTAAGGTACTAGTCAGTCAACATTATAAAATATTTCTCAGAATTATTATTTTACACACGAGATTTCATTAGCCAATAAAAACAAGTGGGCAAAGATTATTGATTCATTAATCAATACAGTACTTTTATGATCGATGCACTGACTGACACTTTTCCGTGACCTCCGATATTGACATAACACTGATGTTTGACCTTGGAAAACCCACAGTACTAACTGTGATAAAAAAATTTGCCATAAAAAAATGAAGTTAACGCTCACGCTGTAACAAATGCCAATCTCATATTGTAGAAATTTCTGCGAAAAAAGTTCTTGAACAATTTCTAGAATGTTAAATGACAGATCCACAACTCTGTTCTATAACTGGTTTAAGAGTTAGTTCTTGAACTTCTTGAACTAGTTCTTGAACTTCTAGAACTCAAGTTCAAAAGTTTAAGATAGGAGTACAAGAACTGGTTCAGGAACTAGTTCTAGATGCTAGAAATTCAAGAAATTATTGAACTGAAATTTAAAATTCTAGAACATTCAAGGATAAGTTCAGATTGGAAATCATCGAGCTGTCGACTAAAAACTTTTAAGCAATTCTTAACATTTCTTTACTTTTCTGACCCTGTTCACCACATTACAGGGGTAAACAAAGCTTCAGTAGGCAGTATAACCTCTGATCAGCCTGCACAGTTTTTCAGTCATTTTTCTATTTACAGTATTAATTTCCCAATAAACTCTCCTGGGAGCTATACATTACAAGGTCAGGGAACTTTTATTTAGTATGCATTTTCTGATATGAAATTGGTGTCTTTTAGGCCCTTTCACCTAAAATTTAAGATGAATCTCCTCTAAACAATCATATAATTGATCGTTTAGAGAAAATCCATCTCAAATTAGAGAAGATGTCCCAAAATGTTCCTAAAGTTTGGGCACTTAAAGTGGGTTTTCCTAGTAAAAAATGTAGGTGTGCTATTATTAGGGAGGGCGCTATAATTAGAGGCAACACAGTAATTTTTTAGAGAAGAACTTGAGCTAGTCTGGTTGATAATTCCAAATAAGTTGGAAATTTGTTTGAAAGGAAACTTAAATTCAGCACAATAAGGATTTATAGTAGGAACATTTTCCTTTTGTAGATAAAGGCTTACCTAGGATTTGAAATTCATAGGCAGACAACAAGCATAGAAAATATTATCTTAAAGGCTATAATTATGGGGAATGTGTCACAAGACAAATGTCCACCGTCCGCTCCCCTTTCCTATGATTTGAGCGTTGGTGAATGATGAAAACATCACATAGTTCTGATGTTTAAAATGAACATTGATCAACAACATTTTTCGAAAGAGTATTTATTTCTTTTACACACTTGTGTTACGTGCATAATGATATTTACTACCATGGCAGATATCGAATGCACACAATAAATTTAGAAGAACATGGGTTATAAAAATATAAACTTAAACCTTTGCATTTTTTCAATATCTAGTTAAATACAATATGTTAAGTACAAGGTGCATTTATTATCAAAAGAAGTATTTAGGGGTCAATGCAATACTATTTGAAGTAATATATTCATGGGAACTTGAAACAGATTTTCATTTATACCTAGAAATACTCTCTGATTAAAACATGAGTGATTACTAACAAAACCAAGACATATCATCAACTCATCAGTAATTAACCACCTGATACTGCTTTTATTTAATGGCTTATCAGCATTTCACTTTCAAACTCAGAAAAAGCTGGATAAATGACAAACGAAAATTATTAGTATGTGGGTGTGATATAATCAATTAACCAATAAATGATGCAGATCTCGAGTTCTAAAATTAGGTTGTAGTACCATTTGACTAATTTGTTTTTAGGTCATGCGTTCTAACTAACTAAAGAATTTCTAAGAAATCATTAGTTTATTTGCTCTTCTAACTAAAAACCGATTATCAATTGTTATTTGAAACCGATTGCCCAACACTAGTTAGAACCCTTGGTTTGGGAAGATAATCGGTATATCCTTCACTATATAGATGTATTTATTTTAAAAAAATGTCATTTCAGGTTGACCTCTGCAGGATCCAATTGCTAATTCAAATATTCATTTTAAAAAGTTTCAAGAGGTATGTTTTCATGGTTGACATTTGCTAAATGGGAACCAATTACAAGGACCAGTACATCTTGATCCCTTTTATTTGTCATCTTTTGATGGCATAATAGGGTCCTGGCCCCTAATTTGGAAGATAAAAGAGGTTTTCAATTTAGGGATTTAAAATGAGTCATATATTTCAAGGTTATATTTTAAGATGCATCAATCATGACTCAGGTAAACAACGTTGTAACTCCCATCGACTCCAACATTTTAATTCACCTGAAAACTGAAATAATAGAGCAAAAATCAGAAAAACAGTCCCTGGAAAAAGTACCAGGCTGAGTTTTTCATCCAAGTTTTCGGCTCTCATGGGAGTGTCATTATCAACCAATTGAAGTAATTAACACCTTCACTGGCATCAGTGCTTAGGAATTTGACCTGAAGTTAATACTGCTATTAAACTGCTTCACTAAACACTGGCAGCAAATAAAACCTATAAATCAAACTCTGCTGGCATGAGTTCTGCAGAAAAATTGCTTTGGGTTTCCTACATTGATGGTTTCTCAATTTTTTATTTAAAGGAGAAAAAATATATCATTTATGGGCCTTGCTTTTATACCAGTCGAAAATTTATGAAAATCGAGACTCAGATCAGCCCATACACTGTTACCGTTTTACTTTTACCTGCAGTTAAAACCTATTTATACTTAAAAGATTATCAGCAGTATTTTGAAATATTGGAATTTTGGATTGACAATTTTGCAGAAAGCAACATCAAACCAGCAATAGGTTCAAGGTTAACTTGCACTCATTTCCATCTTAAAACATGTGATAGCTTCACTATATATAATGAATACCATTTATGGAGTGTTTGCAAGGGTTTTGGTTGGTTAAACCCTACTCAATTTACATCTATGAAACTTAGATTAATCCTCCTCGATTCTGCTTCCTGGAAAATTCACTAATGGTTAAGTTTACAATAACAATACCAGCTAGGGCTTGTAGTAGCAAAAAAGAAGCTTTTTTTGGGGGGGGGGGGGGGGGGGGGGGGGAATAACAAGGAAAAAGAAATCAATTTTCCCTTACACTTTTTTTTATTCGTGAAAGGATTTGGGTAATAAGATCCTAATTGGAGTCTGTATTTTGTTCAGTGTTAGTATCTTCCAAGTAGACATGAATAGAAGGCGGGTGTTGACATTGCCGGGTACAGTCAAGACAGAATACTAAATCATTAACAGATCATTTGTCCAGTATATTTGAAATATCCTGTTCAATCACCAATGGATTGTGTTGGTTTTTACATTGAATAGAAATATTCTCCTTCTCTTCTGCAAAGCCTTTTAGCTCGTCTAAGCACATCGTGCTCAAGGTGAGCTTTTGTGATCATTGAATGTCCGTCGTCTGTCATGCGTCGTGTGTCGTCTGTCGTCCGGCATCAACAATTTAAGTGTTTACACTCTAGAGGCCACAAATATCATCCAATCTTCATGAAACATGGTCAGAATGTAGGTCAGGTCACAAGGATGGGCCCTATCGAAAATGGGAAGGATGCATGCCAAGCCACGGGAAAAGGGGCCTATTAACAATTTTCTTGTTTACACTCTAGAGACCACATACATGGCCCAATCTTCATGAAACTTGGTAAGAATGTTGGTAAGGTCATAAGCCTGAAGCCTATCGAAAATGGGAAGGATGCATGCCATATCACAGGAAAAGGAGCCTAATTGACAATTTTCTTGTTTACACACTAGAGGCCACAAATATGGCCAAATCTTCGCGAAACTTGGTTAGAATGTTGGCCAAGTCACGAAGGACAAAGCCTATTGAAAATGGAAAGGATCTATGCCATATCACGGGAAAAGGGGCCTTAATGACAATTTTCTTGTTAGCGCTCTCTTGCCACAAATGTGACCCAATCTTCATGAAACTTGGTCAGAATGTTGGCCAAGTCACAGGGATGAAGCCTATTGAAAATGGGAAGGATCTATGCCATATACGTGGAAATGGGGCCATAATGACAATTTTCTTGTAAACGTTCTAGAGGCCACAAATAAGGCCCAATCTTCACAAAACTTGGTCAGAATGTTGGTCAGGTCTCAAGAATGAAGCTTATTGAAAATGGGAAAGATCAATGCCATATCACAGGAAAAGATGTCTTAAAGATAATTTTCTTATTATATCTTAGAGGCCACAATTTTGGCCCAAATTTCACTAAACTTGGTTTTGTGTTGAAATCATTTCCTTTATGACATCTGCCTTTTTAATTGATGTGATGTCCCAGGGGTCAAAGAGACTCAGGTGACCGATCTAGGACCATCTTGGTCCCCTTGTCTTTTATTGTGGTGTTTTATTTCACAGTGAGAATATATTCCTATTCCTGATGCTGTTTCATGAACTTTTGTTAAATTTTCAAAAAATATCTTTTTTTTTGTTAGAAGACTTTCATAAGAAGTAGTTGCAACATCAATTTGATGACATCTCTGAATATGATGGTCAAATAAACATATTGTCCACCACTCATTCTGGGAGAAGTAATCCTCATAATCAGAATTTAGAGTTGTTGTGTCAAATTGAAGCTCCATTGGGGATTCCTTTAAAACCTTATCCAAAACATTACTTTTGCAAATTTCCCTGTAGATATCACGTACCGTCACAGAATTGGGGCTGATCTGTGTATCATTTATAAGAAGATATTGAATCTCTTGAACTACAAAGGATGTTCAATTTTTATCCGGATTAGATCAATAAATCATCATTGATTTATCGTTAAGTGAAAAAAATATACTCATATTAAAAGGGCACTTTATATGCTCAAACTTGTCAAAACCTGAAGCATTTGAACGATGTATATTCATTTCACACACAAACAAAAATACATGGGTATTAGGTGGCGGCGCACAGTACATGACGCTAGCGACGTTGTCGAAAATCGAGACGTTTGATGTCATGTAATTTAGTTTTTCACGGCTCGTTATTCATGGAAGAAGGGTGAATTCAGTGTTCCTGTAATTAAATTTGCTTTTATGGTTTGTATAAAGGTAAAACAAATGGTGCAAAAATCAAAGTTTTCAGATAGGTGCCCTTTAGAAAATTGCCTATATCTTCCAGAGACTCGACAAATCACGTCCCTACAGCTGCTTGGATAATTTTCTCTCTGTCCGTTCTTCCTCTTATCTCACGGCGAACGGAAGCGTTTTCACCGATGAAATTAAAGCATTAGGAAGAATGAACCATTCCCTTCCATTGAGACAAATATTTGATTTATATCTTTCAGTATTTTTGAAGATTTCGAATAGAATAATTAAAATCAAAATTCCAAGCATTCAGTTGACGCCGTCTAGAACGTTCCGAAACACTTACCCCGCCACATTTTAAACGAACCTTATCAAAAAACTGTACGGTCAAATTACTTCAATTTAAGACAAGGCATTTGTAATTCTTATTCTAGCAACTCAATTAATTTTCAAGTTTTTCAACAGTAAGAAAAGAAAGAATATATTCAAACGAAGACCAAATATATGGATTATATTATCTGCTGCGCCGGGTACTCGTTACCATAGCATTTTATATGGCAGATGCGTGCCCGCTATGTTCGATAACTATATCAATTTTACATAACCATATGTGGATTGAATTCCGACAGCAATAGCGCTTGTACGAATTCCAGGTAATGACTATTTATAGAGTTCTATTTTTAGTACCCAGCATCCCCCTTCTGACGTCATTGAATTTCGGACAAACAATCAATGTACGAAAGACGGGAAGAGTGATATCGCGAGTTTTATTGTTAATAGTTTTTCATAATTTTAAATTTAATCATGGTAACCACTAAACATTGTTGTTACGGTGACTGCAAAAGTGACTCGCGGACGCTTTTGGAGACAAGTGGAGTTTTTTTTATTGGATATGGTAATGGGTTTCCTAAACCAAACAAAGAACCAGAAAAGTGTAAAAGATGGGTGCAATGTTGTGGAAGAAAGTACTTTACGATAAGTAATGTAAACAAAGACACGTATATTTGTTCTTTACATTTTGTTGGTGGAAAGGGGCCCACAGATGAGCATCCGGATCCAATTAAATGTGGAATTGAGGTAGGCCTAAATGCGATTCGCTATGCTTACCCTTCCCATTATGTACAATTTATCATTGAAATGGGCATACTCATATATGTACAGGGCATATTCCCGCATAAATTGTAAGGTTTATTATCGGGCTAAAATGTCCTATTTTTACAACAGTAATGGACAAAATAGCAAGGACATTTCGCTTAAAATGTTGGTGGTAATTAGGAATTGCACCCTGTCAGTGGTTGACTGTTAAAACCTCGTAGCTACAGTTTAAAGAAATGTAAACTGTTGTACTTTTCAAGGCTTAGCTCTGTGACAAATAAGTATTGTCTCTAATTACTATTATCATTTTCTAATAGTATTACAATAGCCTTTCGAGTATCATCCCTGTCTGTACATCACAGGCAGTTGTTTCACAATCTTATTTTGGTCATGTAGGTTATTATGTAAATCTTATATAATAACATAAAGAAAAAAAATCGGAAAGTGAAAAAATGCCTGTGATCATGTATTTGAATCTGCGTCAGCTTTTTACCCTCTCCTTTCATGATTTATGCACGGTCATTCATTAAACGATCATAGAAAGTTCCTTGTTATATGACTACCCACATGTTGTAAAAAATCGGCGATAGCATAGGCATACTCTGTCATGGATAAACGGACATTCATGTAGGATTTCTTGTCAGCACATTTTTTCTACAATAATGAAGGATATGCACGAAACTGTAAATATTTTGTGAATATTCGCTTACTTCATAGCTGATCTGCAGATTTATTCAGCGTCACGGAAAACGGGGGACACTCATGAACAGATACTCCGACAGCAAATTTTTCACCGAAGGTGCGTTCGTAAGCATTGAGATTTTTAAGAATGTTAAGATTTTTAATCCGGATATAACGCGCCGCATCGTAGAATATCAACTGAGTTGCGCGAAATATCCCTATATTAGAAATCTTTAAGATTCTAAAAAATCTTAATGCTACCAAACGCACCTCAGAACTAGCTTTTTTGGGGATACTTTTTGCGCATTAGCATAGGAAATAATGTAGCAAAAGAATAAACATTACTTTCGTTTAGAAAATCTTTTCCTAAAAGATTCCGTAGCATGTCACATGTCTAGCATAGGAAATAATGTAGAAAAAGAAAAAAATATTACTTTCGTTCTGAAAATCTTTTCCTAAAAGATTCCGTAGCATGTCACATGCGCACGTACGTATCATCATCGTGATATCCAGTACTTGTAGGGTAAATGATACCGCACTATCCAATCAGTATATGTAGACCTTATTATTGATTTTAAGTACAAAATTTCATCTTTTTAGGTTGTAAGAACAAGAAAGCGGCCAGCAGAGAGGCGGCCCTACAAATCCAAAAAGCAACAGAAACTCGACACATCTGATGTGGCAGAAGCCCTAGTATTGCTGAATGAGCCAGGGCCTTCTACAATAAAGAATAGCCCACCCATGGTACCCTACGTATATGCGGAATCGGCAACACTTACTTCGCCCCAGAAAACTACAAAAGAGATTGCAGTTTCCTGTTCTGTTGAGACGACTAACAAAGCTACTCAAACTGTAAAGGCTCCATCTTCAGAAAATGTTAAATTAAAGATTCAAAATATAATTTTAGAGAATAGCATTAAAATTTCAAGCTCATCAACTTCGTTTCTTAAAAAACCAGCTAAACAGAAAAAATCCTCATCTTCAATCAGTGATAAAGCCCCTGCTATTTCAAGCAAAGGCATTTTGGAGTTAGATGACAAGTCATTTAAATTTTACACTGGCTTAACATGTTCACAATTTACTTGTCTTTGGAATTTTCTCGGACATTGCCCCCACAAAATGAATTACTGGAATACACAAGTCGGTGATTCAGATAAAACTCCTAGCAAACGCCCTGGTCCAAAACGGTCAATTTCTCCCAAAAACCAAATGATTTTAACTTTAATGCGTTTGCGTCTTGGTCTTTTACACCAAGACTTAGCATATAGATTTAATACAAATACACGTCAAGTATCCACTATTGTTTTGACATGGGTTCAATTACTTTTTAAGCAATTTTCGGCAATCAGAAAAGCAATGTTTGCTTCCAGACAGAAAATCAAAAAGCATTTACCAAAATCTTTCAAAAAGTATAAAGACATCCGTTGTATAATAGACTGCACTGAAGTCCACGTGCAGTCCCCTTCTAACTTCCAAGCCCAAGGTAACCAGTATTCCTCATATAAAGGATACACATCCTACAAGTTTCTTGTTGCAATTGCACCAAATGGCGCCATTTTATATGTCAGTGATGCATTTGAAGGAAGCATCAGTGACAAGGAGATTGTATTACAATCTGGATTCTTAGATTTTCTAGAAGCAGGTGATGTTGTAATGGCAGACAGGGGCTTTCTTATTGATGACTGTCTAAATGAACGCCAAGTTAGATTGATAAGACCCCCATTTCTAGGGTCACGGTCAAGATTTACTCCTCAAGAGGAGGCCCTCACAAAAGACATAGCAAAACATAGGATACATGTCGAGCGTTCCATTGAAAGAATGAAGAAATTCAAAATTCTTCAAAATACTGTTCCTCAAAGTCTTCAGCCGGTGTTCTCGCAAATGGTTTTTGTCATTGCATGCCTAGTTAATTTTCAGTCACCAATAGTGAAATAATATATTTTCATTTATGTTTTCA
Source organism: Fragum whitleyi (assembly GCA_948146395.1). Taxonomy (NCBI): domain Eukaryota; kingdom Metazoa; phylum Mollusca; class Bivalvia; order Cardiida; family Cardiidae; genus Fragum; species Fragum whitleyi. The sequence continues at coordinate 10,930,095 of OX411558.1, forward strand.
ATACAATATTGGGTTGAAAATGAGTTGTTGTATGTGTGATAAATATCAAGATCCTATGTTAAGACTTAATGGTTTATGAGCTTGAAATCTAAATGTGTTGCTCAAACTAGTTTCTTTGCTATGATACTTTATGGCAAAATGACAGAAAAGTAGTGACAACACATTCAAGATATACACAACAATGTTTATTTTTCGTTCATATCATATTTTTATCATTTAATATATTAACAGACATATAATTATGAATGTTTTAATACCAGAATAGAAGATATTTACAGCTGAATTATTTACACATACTGTATTGCAATGAACTTGAAATGGTGTTGCGCAAGAACAACTCTAGAACAAATTTTGTCCTAAGCACTTTCTTTTCAATTTATTCATTTCATTGAAGAGATGAATTGATTATTTGTTGATTTCATGGAGGTATGAAACTAAAAACCTAATCACATCATAAGTCCTAAAAGCATTATCATACATGTATGTGATTAAATTTTAGTCCCTTGCCAACATGAAATCAATGAATTATCTTTTCATATCTGATGATTAACTTTCATGAGTCAAAATGCAAATGACTTTTCCAAAATGAACAAGAGCCATATTGGACATGGCCATCCCCCGCCATCAAAGCTTGATAGTAAACTGAAGCCTAATCAAAGGGCAATAACTCCAAAATTATGCAAGCAAGAGTTGTAGTTCTTGTGCTCTGCACTTTTCCTCCATGAGATCTATCCACCTATAAAGTTTCAAGTTGATAGATTTTATTCTTTATGAGTTATGATTCAGACAAGTTTTGTGACGGAATGACGGACGGTGACCATTACTTTATCCCCTTCGCCGAACGGCGAGGGATAATAAGGCCACAAATGTGACTACTTTGTGCAGAAGCTTATGAATAACTGTTTACCCAAAATCACTTTCAATGAGGAAACAACATCAATTTTCAGTCAATCAAAATGCATGAACCTTGATGTACACATTTAAAATTAAATAGTTATGAAAATGACAACGACTTAAAAAGTGGTATCATTATAATTTGCTTTATCAGTTTCCACAGATCTCTGCGAATTACAAGGGACTATGGAGAGAGAACCTTACTTTTCAGTGGGCAAGGAAAGTGTTATAACTAAAGCTGATTCAACCTATAGTTACAACATTTTGGTCGCAAACTGACATTTTCATCTTTCTACAAGACAAATAAAATTGGAAACAAATTTACAGAAGAAGAAAAAGAAATCTGATATTATAATACATGTCAAAAATACACATTAAAATGACAGTGTCTCAGGATATCAATGATATAGAGATCTTCTTACATATAATGTAAAACTAAAGCTAAGTTGTTTTAAAATAGTTTGTTAATACAGAAAAGTGATTATTAAACTATTATTGATGTGATTCTTTCATTCTCTTAGTCTTTACCAAACCCTGGCCTATTCAAGATATATTATTAGCCTGATAATGAAAACAAATAAAATTGATGACACATTATGATAAAACAAGGGAACATAATTTTTTTCTAAAAAGAAGTAACCACATAAATTTTCAATTTTAGTTAAGTATACCTTGAAGTTTGGGCCTTCAACAAGTTAAAATTTTATTTTCCACAAAAATAGGAAAGAAAAGAAACAGACTCAATCAAATTGTCAGTGAGTGACAATAGCCTTATAATTTTAGACTGCTAAAACTGTAGTTACAATGTTTTGGTTAGCCACCTACAAAAAAGTATTAATCAGATGTCAGTTTATTTATTCCAACATCTAAAAGATGAGCAACCAATACTTTAATACTACAGCTTGACTAAACATGTAGTTACAAGATTTTGGTAGCCCACTGACAAAATTCAAGAAATCTTTGTAAGAGAGAAGAAATTGCTGGTATTAGCCTTCTTTCTTGTGTGCTATTGAACCAATTATGGAATTTCTACAGCAGATAGTTCTCTGGGTGTACGCATTTCAAACAATTCTGGACACAAGAATGAATGATGGAACTTTATGAGTCTCTCTTTTATATCTTTCCATACATTTTCATTAAATCGTACTCGGGTAATAAAAGTTTCCCTATCGGACCAAACAACAAAATCACAAAACTTTAGACCTGTAATTCCCATTTGCATTTGAATTTGATAAAAATATGAATGCTTTTCTTTCAATTTAATATTGTTGTCAATTTTTTCTAAACAAAACTGATACAACTGTTTTGATGTCAAAATATCCTTAAAATCTGATATCTGCGAGTTTTCAAGGATTTTCGGACACTTTATCTCTATCAAACCATACCTATCATGGTCATTTAGATCTAAAATAATACCATCAGGGCTACATGCAAGCTCTGGATTAGAATTGCTGACCCACAGGCCAGTTTCATAGACTTGGCAATCTTTCCCTTTTAATGACTTGTACGACTGCCTCGCAACTTCTTCATTTTGAATGCCATACCTCAGAGCAATAGTTGAAACATTCTCCCTTTTCCATAGTTTTTTAGATAAATAATTGGCAATTGCTCTCCCAGACTGAAGAGAAATAACAGTATGACACTCGGAAGCAGTCAATCGAACTCTCCGCTCAACATACCATTGATCACTCTTCTGATCACAAACAAGAAGGACAGCTTCATCCATGTCACTTGGCACTTTTAAATTCTCAAGAAGAATTGCCCGCATTTGTTTAAGAACATCTATACGAGAGGTATCCAACTCATAGTCAGAATATTTCCTCTCAAGCAAAGAATACCACATACAGTCCGATAGATTGCTAGATTCTATGTTTTGCAACAAAGATTCATTCAACTGTTCAGCATTCTGAACAGTAGAAGGAGCCCTTGGGTCAAAACTAATTATTTCAAGGCACTTGCGTTTTTTACTGCTGTATGACAAATCTTGGACGCGCTTTGGTGTTTTCTGTTTTTGACGCCCCTTATTCCATGTGCAGGGAAGTGATGTGCAACTTAGGTCTGAGCTAGATTTGTTAACATATTCTTCAAGAGCTAATAAGAGTGCAGTGACATGGCTACATCGACCCATTGCTGAAGCTTTGCAAGTACATGAAGCATCTCGTACAAACCCAGTTGCCTGTGACAATGTAACAGTGACATCATATTCTGTGTATGAATAAGATGCCATTATTTTTGCCTTTAAAAAGTAGTGACCAGATTTTGCTGTATCCTGCATTTTATTTATGTGGTTACTTCGTAAATATGTTTCCCCCCTTTTTAATGGTTTTGCTGTGTGCAAATCCTCGACATCTTTGTTATCATCGCAAACATCAGACTTGTTCATAAACTGAACTGATTCAATTATATGGTGATGTATGTGACCTCGGTTGAAATGTTGAGGAATTGCAGTTGGATTTCCTGGGAATTTTTTCCAACCGAAATACGGTAACAGAGGTATGTCCGAAACAAGGGATGGTCCAGCTTTGGGTTCGTCTTCCTTTTTCTTCTTCTCATACCATTTACCATTGTCTACAGCGACATCTAACTTGGAATCTCTTCCATTTTTTATACAGTCATGAACCCTGAAATGTATGAAAATAAAAAAGTATGTACAGTGATTTAAACAGATAAACCAACAAAATCTCCAAATATTTCATATATGCAGCAATAGAAAGTATGGTGAACATAATAAATTAAGTTTGAAAAACAAGCTGTGTTTTCGAAACACGAAGCACCCGAAACAGCATTTTTTTTACAAATTTGACATTTATAGATGACCTTGACCTTATCGCATGACATTGATCTTGGTACCAGCAAATGCCTATCATTTAGATCTATCATTATACCAAATACGAGCATTATATATCTTAAATTACCTTGAAGTTATTGGCAATATTAAGTTTTAACGTTAAGTTTTGCAGGCAGACAGACAGACGGACGGACATACGTCCGAGGGACAATGGTAAAAGAATATGCCCCCCCCCCCCATCTATCGATGCAGGGGCATAATAATTTGCTGGCTATCAAAGTGCTTTTAATATATTTTCATTCTAACTGAAGTTACAACGTTTTTGTTGCCAACTAATGACAATTTCTCCTTTTAATATGTTAATTTACATATTCTTAGTTCTTTAGATAGATCAATATTGATTCGAGACAGTTTAATATTTACTAACATCGCAAATTATTGTAACTTCAGTTTTAGACAGTAAATTAACCCATTACCAGATGAAAAAAATCTCCATTTGAAAAACTGCTTAATCTTTACTATCAACAGCATTTTAGTAATTTTTATTACCTGATGACCTTTTTTTTGAAAAAAAATAAAAAAAAAAAAAAGAAAAAACAACAACCAATAAAATATTATTTAAAAAGGTTTCACTTCACTTTACCATTGTCTTAGGAAAATCCGTTTATGCATGCAGTAACAGGAGAGCTGACATAACAATAAAAAAAATATGGGGAAGGGGGGGGTGTCTATATACATGTACAAAAATGACGATTGACATAATATTGACACGAAATATGTCTTCAAATGACCTATCGTTGACAAGGATTTTCTGTCTTATAAGTCTACAAACCCATTGTTTACAGGTTAGATCGCATGCACAAAAGATCAATGCAACAAAGAAAGTTGGTAAGGAATCATCGAGCGTGCGAGACAAGACCACGAAATCTCACCTTTTTAACAAAATGTCCCTTTTCCCAGTCTTGGGAAGGCCTCTACATTCCAACCATCTCATAAGTTGATAGTTTGAGTGCATCTCAACACAATCGTACACGAATCTTGCACCAGGAACGTCTTTTTCTTGCAGTGTAACAAAGGAAAATGGTTTGCTGGTCGCCATTGTTTGTCCGAAAGTGATCATGTGACCGGTCAGTTCTAATTTTAGATAAGGGGTTTCCTAATTCGTGACGTAGTGATTCAAGGAATTTGTATAAACGCTATTGATACCAAATTTAGTTTGATTGCTCCAGGATTAAAATTTTTCAAGGCAAAACCCGGTTAATCTTTTAACAACCCTCGTATACTGTTACTTTTTTTTATAGTTATTTGCATATGCCAATTGAGCTAGCCAAATATATTACTGCTCTTCAAACTTTGTTCGTTTGGTTTAATACATTTTTTTTAAGAATTGCACAAAATCATTGAAAATAATAAGACGATCTCAATGTTCATCCGTATGAATCGCAAGACCTCTCAGAGTCACTTGTTTAAACTCCATCGTTGAGATCTATTATCCACTGCTGATTAACTGAAGTGCAAAGTGAAAACTAATATTATTATCCTTTTTTTCTTTTTTAGTTTTAAATACAGCTTGAAATAAGCTTTGATTACCATTTCAGGACATTTAAATATCATTTATGCTCTAAAATAATTGTATCCAAAAACCTATTGATTTTTTTTTCAACATTAGCAATGTTGTAAATGACATACAAAAAAAAATAAAATAAGGTACAACCACCCCTTCACATTAAGCATTTTGTGATTGGTATTACTATTTATAATGTATATTTTTATCGAGTTTTAGGGTGTGACAATTTTATGGTGGCAAATTTGCCCAAAATGACCATCTTGGTTTTTACTGACATGATCTATTAAGAAGGAGTTTGAAGTAAAATACAAAATTTACATATTCAAGGTCGAGGACCCGTAATAGTTCCGCAACGTTTCAGAAGTAATGAGCTTTAACAGTTTTAACCGAGGTTTCCTAATGATTTTCATAAGGAAACCTCAGTCAACATATTGAAACTTCATGGGTGCTGAAATGTTGCGGATCTATTATGGTTCCACTACCTTAATTCAATTTAATCACTCAAAGGATGGATATAAAAGTTTGTATATGTACGTATGTGTGTGGCGTGTGTGTGTGTGCGTGCACGCATGTGTGCGTGTGTCTGTGTGAAGAAATTTGGAAAACTGACTTTTCTTCATATTGCTCTTCAAACAAAATTACAAAAAAAAAATATTGTTAACACGAGTTCATAACTGTGACAAAAAAAACTTAAAGATTTAAAGTACTGAATGAAAGCTGGAGTAACTAGGTTTTAGTCAGCCATCAACAATTTATATTTCAATGTATTGACTTTATTATAGGTAAATAAAGTTCCAATTATACCCAAAGTAGCTGATTTCTCTCAACCTTAAATTATCTTCTTCTTGGGATAAATTACAAAGAACATAAATCAATTTGTTATATCATTGGAGGAAATTATTCTTTAAAAAAGGGCAGTTGGCTGGTTCTAAAATTGGACTGGGAATAGTGGGAATAATTTGGTAATCTCAGACCTCATGTAAACAGATGGAAACTAATGGCCTACTAATTGGTGTGAGATGACCATTCCAGCACTGCCTGTTTCAAGATTTATTTGACAGGTAACAGTTTTAATGACTTGAAGTGTGAGCTAAATTTTAGCAGTCTGAGGTACTTTTTCCAGCGACTGAAAAGATTAATTGAGCTGTTTAGGGGACATTAGATAGAGTTAATTTAGGTTTCTTGTAAACCCAAAATCCTGCCCTGCTTTCAGGATGACAAAATGGTGCAAACAGTTTTCCAATTATACCCGCTTTGCATGTGCACTTGTGTGCAAAGCGGGGTTATAATTGGCAAACTGTTTTCACCGTTTGGTCATCCTAAACGCAGAGCAGGTAGAATTTTTGAATTTATTCAATTATTTATTTCTTCTTATTATTTTCTTGTTTGGCTTTTTCTCTTTTTTTAACTTTCACTCAAAATTATTTTAAACAATGGTTTTTCTTTGAGATAACATTTAACTCATACCGGTAACACCTTTTCATAGATCAATGGCTGAGTGTGAAACAGTCGTAACTGCATATAAACATAAAGGCAGTTGCAACTGTTAGACGCTGAGCCATCGAGATGTACGAGGGATGATCCAGAAATTCGTATAATGGGCTTATAACTTTGGCATTTCTAGCTTGTTCAGTGTATAATTTGTTGTCTGTGCAGGTCAGTATCTTTGAAGGGTTCAGATGTTATTATTTTTGCGAAATCATATTCAGCGGCCTTAAACTTCATTGCCATAGTGACATATACATGCTTAGACGGGGGACCGTAAAAAGATAATGAAAATCTGTTTCATTAGTATTTTTTTCTGAAAGTTTTCGTAAAATATATTTGCAACTTTTTGCCAGAAGTAAATAAGGCACAAAAAGGGATTCAATTGTAATACTTTAAACATTTTTGGAACAGATATTAAGGACACAGGATATTTCAAATAAGACTTAATATTTGAGTAAATAATAACCTGACGTCGATGCCAAATTGTGAATTCCGTTTATTTTTCAAATTTTGTAATGATCATGAGATATTCACAAACCAGAACCTTTCAGATATTGTAGAAAAAAAATTATTTGTACAAAAACAAGATGTTTTGTATAGTTACAATGTATATTCTAAGAGTGCCATGCTTTTTTAGAGTAAAGAATGGTAAATTGGAGTTTAAAGAGAATGAAGTCGTCTTAATTGATTATCATTACTTTCCAAACTTGAAGGTGCTGCATCTAGGTCTCCACTTCAATAGAAATACTATTCATATAAAATTGTACACCAATTTAAATTCCAAATGGAATGTTGACACTTTCTGCAAGCAAATTTAATAGGTACAAATAGGCATGCGAGAAAATGGAGACTATATAAAAAAGAGTAAATAATGACGTCGCATTTGACTGTTCTCGCTCCCCCGCCTACGTGTGGGGTCTGTGTTTTAGTTTGGTCTCTTTACAGCCTCTATTTAACTTACACATTCGAAAATTTCTACATTTATTACACAGATATTGCATTAAACGAATTTATACTTTTTAACTTTATAGTCAACTTTTCTAAAGTTTTAGAGTACCATTTTACGAATTTCTGGATCAACCCTCGTATTGATTTAGAAAGAAAATTGTTGGAAGTTGCCGCAATCACAGACGTTAAATTTATATTCTTACGAGTCCCTGCCACAATTTAGACAAAATTTGGGTCACAAAATTAGCAAGTGTCATTGAAACTTTTGCTGTGAACAAGATCAAATTTTGTTTAAGATTTTGAAAGTATCATTAAACACTTAAAGTGTTCAGGGCCCGAGATTATAAAACTTTTCTCATTCTCAATTCAAAATTTTCTCAAATTTCAATTTGAGATTAAAGCCTTAATTCTTTTTAATACTCATTTTAATGTATCAACATAAAGTATGATATAAATAAGTTTAATTGTTATAAATAACAAATTATTAATTAATATTTTCTTTAATTTTCATACATTTATTTAAATTTCAAATTTGAGAAAATTCTCAGTTGAGCCTGAGAAAAGTTTAATAACCTTGGGCCCTGATGAGTTCTAGACATGAATGAGTCAGTGGTTAACCTCAGAGACCACAATCAGGTCACACGTAGGAAGTGACTCAAGGTTTGTTGTGATCTAGATCTATTATCGTTAATTTACTATTGCTTTTCTGCCTTCCCTGTCATTGAAACTAATTTACCTATCCTTTCTGCAACTCCGATACATCTACCAATTATCCTGAAACATTTACCAATAATCTACCAATTATCATTGCCAACTATTCATTAGCAATTATGATTTTTAAATTAAACTTTTTGTTATGATTTCATCACTTTTTTTCATTAATGATTGTTAAGTGTTGTTCTTCAATTAATATGATTTTACTTTTTTGTGTTTTTTTTTAAAAAATATCATTCATCATTAATTTTGAAATTACTATAATCTTTATCCAAAACATTTCAAAGTTTATAAGATATATTTATTGGCTTTTAAATTCTCTAGATATTACAGTTTATGACTGGTGATTACAATGCATTTGTATACAATCCACAAGTCAAAATACGAGGGTTCATAGCAAGACCGTAGAAAGTGTATATACAATACACTTTACAGTCTTGCATCAAACCCACAAATATTGAATTCTATTTATAGGGAACAGAAAGGACTTTTACTATCGAATGTCAGTGCCTTTAACCTTTAGTCATTTACATAAGTTTCCAACTGACTCCCCCCCTTCCCCATGAGGATATTTTTGCTCCAATTTTGACATTTACCTTTGATCTTCTGCTTTTTAAATCAGACTGATTTCACGTGTTTCTTGAGGGAAAATGCATTTACAGTATTTGGGAAAACCCAATGCTTGAAATACAAACATTTTGGTAATCAAAATTGTAATTAGTTTAATGAAAAATGTTTGTTGCTAAACAGGCTTTTAAACTCTATAGAGAGAGGAATAATATCAACAGACAAGCTTTTAGCTTGGCGTGTGCTCATTATAACAACATAAAAAATTTGCTAAGAAATAATTTAGACTAGCAGAGGGCTATCGAATCAGCAAACTTTCAAAATCGGACCCACGAGGTTGGATGAGCTGGCGATGTCCTCGAAAAGATGGAGTGTTAAGACAAAAAACTCACAAATTGGGCAAAGATTTTATCAACTTTTATTGTCCAAATTTGAGCCCTTTTTATTCGCGAACTATTGCACTATCCCAGCCTCTCAATGATGTCCGATTTACAGTGCTGACAGCACGTTGATTATTATTCAAAATGCAATTTTTAGACTATGGAGAATTCCCCTAAATTATGAATGGTTTCCTTTTAGGGACCTTTTTCACAGCTGAAAGAATTCAAAGGACTGCCATACTGATGCATGGTTAGCTACTAATTGCCATGCTGTACCCAGAATATTCCTGCTGTGGTAGAGAGATCAAAAGCTTGAACAATAAATATGCAGTCACAATTAGTGTGTATAGTGTTTTTAACACTCCAATTTTATTATTCAAAATGCCATCTTTAGACTTAAGGAGAATTTCCCTAACATTAAGAATTGTTTCTCTTTAGGGACCTTTTTCACAGCTGAAAGAATTTAAAGGACTGCCACACTGATGCATGGTTAGCCCCTAATTGCCATGCTGTACCCAGAATATTCCTGCTGTGGTAGAGAGATCAAAAGCTTAGACAATAAATATGCAGTCACAATTAGTGTATATAGTGTTTTTAACACTCCGATTTTATTGCAATTTGGCCAGGGTTATTATTCATATTCAGTATGACAAGGGTTAAATTACTATTATTATTAGAGATAATGTTAAATCAATACCTTATTTGCATGATGTAAAAGAAGTAATTTGAGAAGTTTAAAATTGTCTCTGAAGTGAAAAAGGATGAAACTTAACAATCAGCGAGTCAATAAATGATGGGTGTAATGTCACCCATAAAGATCAATACCATGTTTTCTCCGACCTATCGGCAATCAATATGTCACCCGACATTATTGGATCGTATTTCATTGTTACAAATTACTTCAATCTAATGGAAAATGAGGAAAAGTCCTGTACAATGTATTAAAGTTAAAGGGTATTTTTTGTATTTCTCCTTAAAAAGTGATGCTAAGCAACTGTCACTGTGAAGCAATAGATAAGGGACATATATGTTTTTTGCCTTGTCTGTTTGTCTATTATTCTGTTTGTCAAAAAAACCTTTATCATTGGTCATAACTTTTGAATAGTAAGCGATAATGGCCTTCATATTTCACATGATGATTTCTTGTGACAAGGCCTTTTTGTTGGTTTTAAGTTCATGGTCATCAGTTAAGTTAAAGGTGAGTTTCCACCATTAAATTTTTGTAAAGTCAAGGTCAATGTAATTTTTAAAGAGCAAATTTGTGAAAAAAATAAAACTTGAACATTGGCTGTAACTTTTGAATGGCAATTCATAGAGCCTTCATATTCACACGATGATTGCTTGGGACAAGGCCTTTCTGTTTTACCAAGTTCAAGGTCATCAGTCTACATCATTTTTCAAGGTCAAATTTGTGGAAAAAATAAAACTTGAACATTGAATGGCAATTCATAGAGCCTTCATATTCACACGATGATTACTTGGGACAAGGCCTTTCTGTTTTACCAAGTTCAAGGTCATCAGTCTACGTCATTTTTCAAGGTCAAATTTGTGGAAAAAATAAAACTTGAACATTGGCTATAACTTTTGAATGGCAATTCATAGAGCCTTCATATTCACATGATAAGTGCTTGGGACAAGGCCGTTCTGTTGGTACCCAGTTCAATGACAAAAGTCAAGGTCATTTTTTGAGGATTTGTGAAAAAAATAAAAAATTAACATTGGCCATGGCTTTTGAATGGTAAGCAATATGACCTTCATATCTCAAATGATGATTGCCTAGGGCGAGGCTTTTTTCTGTTAGTACCAACTACCAAGTTCAAAGTTATCAGTAAAGGTCATTTTTTCAAGGTCAAATTTGAGAAAAATATCAAACTTAAACAGAGGCTATTACTTTTGAATGGTAATTCATAGAGCCTTCATATGATCGCTTGGGTCAAGACCTATTGATGGTACCATCTTCAAGGTCATCAGTCGAGTTCAAGGTCAATTTCAAAGGTAAAGTTTTTGTAATATTAAAACTAACATCAGCCATAGCTTTTTATTGGTATGTCAAAGAGCCTTGAAAATTGCACTGCATTGCTTGTGACAAGACCATCACATACATATAACACTGACAAGCTCATTCAATCTATGTCAAGGTCATATGGTGAAAGTCACTCAGTTATGACATAAAAACTTCACAATTTGCTTTAACTTTTGATTGGTAAAGACACTATCTGCTGAAAAGTGGTATAAAGCAGCATCTCTTTACATTCAATTGACTTAGAATCTTAAATCTCTGTTCTGAAAAAATGGGAGTCATGGGGGGGGGGGGGGGGGGGCTTAGTTGCAGTCTGATGTTAGTCTTCACCACCTGTTTCTCACTTTAAAACCAGAATTGTCGATAGATTTAGTTTTTCAAAAAGATTTGACCTACAGTTAGTACTTTTAGTGCAAATTGCCCTTTGATTTGATGAAAATTTAAATCCAAAATTTATTCAGCATAACAAGGGTTAAATCTTGAAGTCAAGAATAGGGAATTCTAAGTTCATTCCAGCTGATTCAGTGAACAAATGTTCTCCAATGAAATCTCAAAAAATATCTAGTCTCTTATTTATTTGGAGACTTTATACCGACATTCAATTCTCTGAAATTGGAGAATGGAAAAGGCTTCAACAGTTTTAATAAAGAGATCAAAAAGCTTCACTTCACAGGTAAATGGCTGATTAAACTATAGAAGTTGAAAAACAAATTAGTTACCATGGCAACCAAACTGCCATATGAGGAAAAATTAAGTTCAGTAAAAAAAAGGTTTCAATATCCTTGCAGCACGACATGAGATTTTCCAACGTGAATTGGCTAAAAAGACAGATATGTTATTGATCTTCAGAGAAATGCCCTATATTATGACAATCTTTGAGGTCAAGGAAAAATTACAAATTGTTATATTATCAAACGATAATTCTACATTATAAGGAAATTCAAAAGTTCAGGGTTCACTTTGAAATAAACACTTTTATTGAATCAAAATGACAGCAAAATAATTATTAAAAATTTTGCAAAAAGCAACACTCATACATTTTTGAAGATTTTCATGGATTAATTACTTCCATTTAGCGAAAAAATCCAAAAATTATTTAATAAGTAAATAAGAATGTCACACCTCTATTTTCAATCCTACACCATAATTGATATCAAAGAGATTCAAAAATATGTTTATTGTAATTCTCCAAGGACTTACCGTATTTCCCCTAATAATAGCACCCTTCCTAATAGTAGCACCCCTACATTTTTTACAAAGAAAACCCACTTTAAATGCCTAAATTTTAGGAACTTTTTGAGACTTCTCTAATTTGATGTGAATTTCCTCTAAACAATCATTTATATGATTGTTTAGAGGATTTTTTTTCTCAAATTAAAGGGGAAATGGCCTAAAAGACATAAGTCTAATGATTTTTTTAATCAGAAAAATTTGCATTCTAAATAAAAGCTCCCTGACCATGTTATGTATGGAAATACTGGGAGTTTTTATTAGGAGAAATGCAGTTTACAAATGAGGACTTTTGATGTACAAAAAGGGGTTGATCATGACATTTATTTTATTCCAGACCCTATATTGATGTTACTCATCAAAGTTTGTTTGTTTGTTTGAATGGGTTTTAAGCCTCTTTCAATAAATTCGCAGTTATATTGCGACAGCCGGAGCACCTAACAATGGATTCCTGGTATTTCTTTCACCTTTACTACCATTACACCCTTTCCTAGCCTCCGACTGCTATATCACATAGGTTTACGATTATCTACCCATTTAGTGAGAGACAAACGTCGGAAAGGATATTTGCTGCCACAGGGGATCGAACCCACGACTTCCAGATTGGAAGTCTTATGCCTTACCAACTGCACTATGGTGACGGCTTACTCATCAAGGTACTTCCCATCTTATATAACTTCTGTGCTTTAGAGCGATACCTAAAAATACCTAGACTGTCGTAAAGCGGACTTATACCCCCCCTAAAAGTACTTGAGCCATTTTCCATCAGAGCCAGTACTCTGTTAAAAGTCAATGGATCATAACCAAAATTTCACTTAAACATCTCTGATTGATACTGATCTCATCTAAAAAGTTTGAATGAAATCTGCCCGTTAGTTGTTGAGAAATTCAGTAGCCCAAAAAAAAGCTACAGATGTAAAGACCTATTGACCAACAGAGGACCTATTGACCGACTGACAAGCTGACTCCTATATATCCCCTAAACATAGTTTTGGGGAGTATGAGACATAAAAACCATTCAGAATACTAGGAATTGCAATAACAGATTAACCATTTGCTGTTTAATCCCTGCTTTTTACGTGCCTGTGACTTTATTATTACAGAATGGTTATTTTTCAAATTAAATCCACTTTTAATTTTCGTCTGCAAAACCCTTGAATTTGGACAAATCCAAAATTTAGTAAAACAGGAAAGGATTAAATTTGATAGCCCAGATCTGTGTATCAGGGAGCAATGGCCCCTGACAGCTCACCTATTTGATCAGCAAACAAATTATGACAATGTCTTTAATGACTCGAGGAAATCTGCTAAAAGCAAATCGATGAAAGGTAAACTGAGCCAAAATCAATGTCAACACTTTTGTTAAAGACCAATAATTTGACTTCTGAATTCCTCTTCCAATATTTCATGTTTTGGCAATGGAAAAAAAATAAGCTACTTTAAAAAACAATTAAAGGGAAATGTCAGATTGTATATGTATATTTCCATCAAGTCACAAAAAAATAGTCTAACATGTATTTATTATACATTTAGATAGTATACATATATAATTTATTTTATTGTCAATCTGTTAAGCCGCCATCATAGCGCTGTTGGTAGCGTGTCAGACTGTCAAACTAAAGGTCCCGTGTTCGATCCCCAGCGGCGGCACTCATTTTTTCCAACTATTTGTCTCTCACCAATGGGTTGATATTCATAGACCTATGTGAGATAGCAGCTAGAGGCTAGGAAAGGATGACGTGATGGTTGTACTGGTGAGAGAAATACCAGGTATCCATTGTTAGGTGCTCCAGCCTCTGTGATATAACTGTAAAAATGTTAAAAGCTCGCTTAACTCCATTCAATCAAAAAGCCAATCTGTTAACTCAATTTGATCATTCTTTGTTTGTTTGAAAAAAAATACCTAATATTTTTCAAATAAAAATATGACATTGTGCAATTATTTCTAACTTTTTTCCAAGACACATTATTATGCAGTCACTTTATGAAGTTAACTCAAAAACTCTTGTGGACAATTACTAGAACTGATATATTCATCTCAGTCTGCCAGAAGAGCTTATTCACCTCCATGAATGAAGAGCATGTCAAAACCACTCTCAGAGAATTAAACAGTTTCAAAGAAATTTAGCAGTCAGGCTGAACTGAATTTAATTAATCCTCAGAGAATATGAAATAGAGCTGGAGGGGAAGCTGAAAACAGACAAAAATTGATTTTTGCATTTTTTTTCATTACACTTAAAAGCCAATTACAATTACAACTCTCTGTTAAGGCTGTTTTATACCATTATCCATTTCATAAGTACCGTATTTCCTCTAATAATAGCACCCTCTCTAATAATAGCACCTCTACATATTTTACTAAGAAAACCCACTTCAAATGTTTAAAACTTTGGAACTTATTGAGACTTCTTCTCTAATTTGAGAAGAATTTCCTCAAAACAATCATTTATATGATTGTTTTGAGGAAATTCACCTCAAATTAAAGGGGAAATGGCCTAAAAGACATAAATTGTAAATATCAGAGAATGAAAACTAAATAAAAGCTAGCTCCCTGAACATGTTATATATGGAAAAACCATGAGTTTTTATTATAGGAGAAATTCAGTATGCAGGTGGTCGTTTTATTACGTTTCAGCCTAATTAGACTAAGTAATAAATGGACATATTAAATGTGCATTATTTTTAAAAAAGATGCAATTGCAAATATATAACCTTAGAATATGAGTTCATGCGTGATATATCCAACAATCGGACATGTGCGTGAGCTGCAAATATAGAGCAGCCTTGATCACAACATTGTGCAATTGGAAGATTGCCTTTGTCAAATAAATTTTTTATACCTTATCCATCTGAAAAATGAAGACTTTTGACAGTCTGTGAGGAAGCACAACTAGGCTGTCCAAAGACTTTGATTAGCACAAAATAAAAATTGATGAAAATGCCATGCACTGGCTCATATTGTAATTCATCAAATTATACACTGTAACGGTGCAAAAAAATAGAAGCACAAAATTTAGTGGAATAAACTGGTTATTCTGAATTAAATTGAAATAAAATGCAGTTAAAAGGAACAAAATATGCACAAACAGATCTTGTTACTTTTAAGGTCATATCCACCTTGTTAAAAATAAGCTTATTGCTACCAGGTTGTTGTTTTTTTTTAAGGGGGGGGGGGGGGGGGGGCGTCTAACCTGAGGGTCATTTTGCCTTATAATCACCCCCTTCAAACTAGATAAAGAAGTTATCTCAAACAATTTTGAGGTCATTTCTCAAAAGTGGATTCCACTTCCAAAGAAACAGGGGGTCCATTGAAAACCCTGCATGGTCACATATTTTTCTCTTTTTTTAAAAAAAAGTCATGCTTTAGTCCAAGTATAGTGAGTTTGAATAAATTGTTCCTTTGTAATCAACTAGACATACTGAAAGTCTAATAAACAACACTCTGTCAAAGACACCAAAAAGACAAAACATGACATAAATCCCATTAATGACTTTTCAGGAATCTCAAGGGAAATCCAGAGGTCTTTTGCTGTTCCTCTCATCCATTTTCATTTATTGGTGGTAGACTTACAAAGCTTGCAGACAACTTATTCTTAGAATCCAGAGGCCAGTTTTACTAAACACTTCTTACTAAAAAATTAATCGTAAGTCAAAATCACAAATCCTGCCTGGTGTTTTCAATTATTGTTAGATTCTGCCTTGCAATATCCCATTGGAATCATCTTTATTAGACGATTCTAATGAGGAATTGCATGTTAGAATTCCATATTTAGTTACTACTGAAGAAGCAACTTTAACTTTTGACTTGCGCAAAAAAAGATTGTAAGATGTTTAGTAAAACAGGCCAAAGGAGATAATATTCTTAGTAACTGAATTAATGACTGTGCTTTTTTCAGTCTAGATATTTTCCCTTTTTATCCATTAGCTTATTTCATTTCAGCCCCCTATATAATTGGAATAGTACTATGAAATGATGAAATTTAAGTTAAAAATACTGTACATATTAAGAACAGGTTTTTATTTCAATTTGTAAGGTCAAGGATTAAATCTATAGCACCAGAATGAAACAGTAATATGTTACTAGCGAATTTCATATAGAGTGGCTACAGCATTTTGAGACATTGAGATGTAGTTATTTGATAGTCAACACACACTAAAAGGTATCAATTTTTATTATTTCTTTTTTTTGTACATGAACTACAGACATTACCTGAATTATTGTGTGAAAAAATTTAAGCCTGTACTGACATTCATGTACATACTCAATATTCTCCATCAAAACACACATTTTTCATCATAACACCCATTTGGAGCACCTCTCAGCCAATCTCACCTGATCAACCACGGATGTACATGTGCATAGACGGACTATTTTTAAAAATTTAAAATTAAAATCTTGGAAAAACTCGATGACGTCAGTTAAAATGGCGTAAGCCCTCTAAACTTTGAATGGAAACATTCGACATCGCCAAGGCTACTTGTTTAAGTCACTAACGTGAAACCATCATATCCTAATATAAATATCTTTAGATTCTTAAATAACGGCTGAAAAATCTTAATTTTTGAGGATGACAAATCATTCTCAAAAATTATGATTTTTCAGCCGTTATTTACTGTAAAAGATCTAAATCTACAGTGCTAGTTTTTCTTAAACTGTTTCGGCCTAACAAAATGCACATTTTGTTACATACCCCTCCGCCTTACATACATCCGAGGTCTGTTGCAGTTTAGGGAAATGGCCGAGTGATGTTCCGAATATATAACAGTAAAACTATGACACAAACTGAAGTTCAAAGGGAAATTCTCAGGGGAAATCTTCAAAATATAAGAGTTTTTCTTCAGCTGTATCTCTTAATCCTTTCCTGTTTTACAAAATTTTAGACCTGTCCAAATTCAAAGGTTTTGCAGACGAGAATTTAAAGTGGATTTAATTTGAAAAATAATCATTCAGGAGGGTAGAAAATAGTGTGGAAAAAGAAGAAATTGCTTGTCAGAAGCAGTTTCTTCTTTTTTCACAATGTTTTCTCAATCATAAAATCACAGACACGTAAACAGCAGGGATTAAACAGCAAAGGGTTAAATGAAAGTTCCATAAACAAAATGTCCAAAATAGTAATTTTGCAAAGAACAATATAAGAAATAGAATGCACATTGTTGGGTGTTCTTTTTGTGATAAAACAGACATAGATTACTTCAGTTCAATAAAACACCATTCTGTCAAAGATTAAATATGACACAAAACTCTTACAATGACTTGAAGTAAAATACCCAAGGGAAATCATCAGGAATTCAAATTCTTCTTCTGTATTATATCTCGATGAAAAATAAAATAAAATTCAGAAATTTCCATATGTAGAGAGCACTAAAAAGACATACCGTATTTCTCTTAATAAATGCTCCTGTGAGCTATATATAACATTGTCAGGGAGCTTTTATTTAGTGTGCATTTTCTGATTTAAAAAATAATTGAAATTAGTGTCTTATAGGCCCTTTTCCCTGTACTTTTAGGTGAATTTTCTCTAAACAATCAAATAAATGAAGTGATAATCATCCAGAATACAAATTTATGCTTGTTTTATCATCTCTATGCAAAATGTCACGGATTTCAATGTAAATTTCAGAATAATCTTTTGACAGTGAGTGAAATTTGAAGAATAGGAAGATCACTGTGCCTGACTGGTTGGGACATGATTTAAACAGAATACATTAAGAGTTATCCAAATTGGTGATAAATATCATGCAGGTTATTTTTTTCCACCGCCGTTTTCGGCGAGGGAATATAATAATGGTCTCCATCTGTCATTCCGTTGTTCCGAGGTTCTGTCACTAAACCTGTCCGGAGCATATCTCCTAAAGTATAATAGCTATCAACTTGAAACTTTATGGGTGGATAGATCTCATGCAGGAGAAGTGCAGTGCACAAAAACTACAACTCTTGCTTGCATAGTTTTGGAGTTATTGCCCTTTGTTATTTTTAAGACTTAGATTATGTCTGGAGCATATCTCCTAAAGTACAATAGCTATCAACTTGAAACTTTATAGGTGGATAGATTTTATCAGGGAAAAGTGCAGTGTACAAGAACTACAACTCTTGCTTGAATAATTTTGGAGTTATTGCCCTTTGTTATTTTTGATACTTAGATTATGTCTGGAGCATATCTCCTAAAGTATAAAAGCTATCAACTTGAAACTTTATAGGTGGATAGATCTTATGAAGGAGAAGTGCAGTGCACAAAAACTACAACTCTTGCTTGCATAATTTGGAGTTATTGCCCTTTGTTATTTTTAAGACTTAGATTTTGTCTGAAGCATATCTCCTAAAGTACAATAGCTATCAACTTGAAACTTTATGAGTGGATAGATTTTATCAGGGAAAAGTGCAGTGTACAAGAACTACAACTCTTGCTTGAATAATTTTGGAGTTATTGCCCTATGATATTTTATAAGATTTTGTTCGGAGCATATCTTCTTAAGTATAATAGCTATCAACTTGTAACTATATAGGTGTATAGATCTCATTGAGGAGAAGTGCAGTGCAAAATAAATGTAACTCTTGCTTGCATAATTTTGCATTTATTGCCCTTTGTTAAAGACTTAGATTTTGTAAGGGGTAAATCTCTTAAAGTACAAAAGAATCCTTAATCTATTAGGCTTCAGTTTCTATAAAGCTTTATCGGCGGGGCATGGCCATGTCCGACATGGCTCTTGTTAATAGTGGACATGTATACAGTATAATACGAACTTCAAGCATGAAAATGCTTTTTAGTGAGTAATACTAGAGATATCACAAAATATGTTTCAAGATCCGATCATGACAAAACTATAGCAATACCTTGACCGAACTTTTTCCACAAACAATTGAGCTTAAATTACGATGTGGGTTGTCAAATTATGATTAAGCAGACAAATTCTTAATAGTGAAATATTCAGTAAAATATTTTGTAAAGTATTTCCTCGAAAAGACTAAAAGATTTATATCTTAAATGAAATATATCATCATCTCCATATTTTTACAAGAAGGAAGTAGAATAGTAAATTTGAAAAGAAAATTAAATAAATAGTGCTGCTCAATTTAGATTTCAGACAAATTCTTATTTGTTTCCTGGAATTAGTTTTCAGTCTCAGAGGAAAACTTGAACTTTTATACACTTAAATGTGACTTTTGTCAATATCAGTAACGGATTTCTCAACATATTTACAATTAAATTCTAGAATAGTTTTACAGAGTTTTAGTCTAACATCAACAAAATAGGGTCCAAAGGACTCAATCAATGGCATCCGATCCTAATGTCCTCTCTTAAATTTTGAGAGTCCCTGATTTAGGTTAAGACTATTCCTTTTAGACTATATTCTTGTATTTTGTAGGTTTAGAGCTATTCCCTCCATGGTTAAAGGTAAAGAAATTGATAGAATTATTTTGATACAGGGATCATTTTTGGGCGAAATATTGAGAGATTCTCTCATTTTTCTACCAGAAATCTCATTGAAACTGGCTGAATGAGAGAAAAAATCTCAAAGAAAAATTAAATTTAGTGAAGAATTTTGTTGGCTCTATACAAAACAGTTGTAACTCAGCCTATAATTATATGGGCAGTTACAACTGTTTTGTGCTGCAGCTGATTTGTCAAAATTTCTCTCCAAAAATACTGGAATATCTCATTTAAGATTCAACTAAATGAGATATTTTTGCACATGCTATTCTGAGCCAGAATTATCCCTGATAATATATGGGGCTCAACTTCAGGAAAGAATTGAAGACTGTTTAAAGCAGTCTTCAATTCTTTTCTGAAGTTGAGCTCCAGAGAGACTCGTCCCTGCACGGGTCTCGAATTGATTTATTGAGGAATAGAACCAACTTTTTAGCCAATCAGAATGTATTAGATTCTAATTCTGATGAACTCAACTTAACCCTTTCCTGTTTTATAAAATTTTAGACCTGTCCAAATTCAAAGGTTTTGCAGACGATAATTTAAAGTGGATTTAATTTGAAAAATAATCATTCAGGAGGGTAGAAAATAGTGTGGAAAAAGAAGAAATTGCTTGTCAGAAGCAATTTCTTCATTTTTCACAATGTTTTCTCAATAATAAAATCACAGACACCTAAAAAGCAGGGATTAAACAGCAAAGGGTTAAATCAAATTGTAATTCAAACAAGAGAGATTTAGGAATTTAAATGTACAAATCATTACATATTTGATTCTGGAATTCCCATGCCTGACTCGTCTGACGAAGACTTTTTCTTCCTGCGGACAAGTATATTTTTCTAGGTAACTTGTCCACTGAGAAGTATTTAAAACCCAGGGCAGATCTTGGAATTGAACAAAATAGATCTAAGAGATTGATTAGTTTAATCATTGTATCAAAGGGTAGAAAACAGTATTTTGAATTAAGAAAATGCTGGGTTCCAGCATTTTCTTCTTTTAAAACATTGTTTACTCAAAATCAATCCATTCTCCTTCTTTTATGGATAAATTAATTTAGCTCCAGGACAAATAGAAAATCCTCTATTTGTCCAAGGACAAGTGGAGAAAATTTATATTTCCACACCCCTCCCCTGGACAAGTAAAAGATATTTTTCTACTGGTCCAGGATCCAAATGAACTTGTCCGCAAAAAAAAAATAGATACATTTTGAGAAAACATTGTTTTTAAAGAAGAAAATGCTGGAATGCTTCATTAAAAGCAATATTTTCTCCTCTTTGATACATACAAAAGAATAACTTTTCACCTAGATCTAGATCTTTTTAGTACTGACCAAGATTTTCTCTGGTATTTATGGGGTTTTACACTTACTCCTGGGATTAAGGAGTCACTTGGACTCCTAAACCTTGAAATCAAGGAGGCCATTCTCAAAGTAAAGAGTCAAAATTTTCATAAGGGGAGAACATTGTGGAAAAGAAGAAATTGTTTGCTATGAGCAATTTCTTCCATTCTACAATTTTCTCCAGAGCTTGCTTCTCAAAACACTACAGGATGCAAGAAAATATTTTCTTCAACACTAGGGTAGTGAAAAGATATAGTTTTGGCAAGTGTTAGTTTTTCAAAATATTCTCATATGACACTTGGAGTCAATCAGACTTGTTACTTGCAAATGGAAGGAGTCCAAACTGGTTAACAAGGAGTCTCGGGCTCCAAGGCTCCCCTTTTTGTCAAACCCTGATTACTTGTCTCATGGCCTAAAAGATGTACTTGCCTTCAAATGGAAAAGCCTGTGTTGGACAAGTCATGTATTGGAATTCCATACCCCTGTATTTGGCAATCCAAAAGTAATTCTTAATGTGAAGAAACTTTCTGGTTTTTGGAACACTTACATTATCATTTAGATGTAAATTTTCTGAATGTTTTGATTGATACCATATTTACTTTAATAATAGCACCCTACCTAAAAGTAGCACGCCTACATTTTTTAATAGAAAAACCCTCTTCAAATGCCAAAATTTTAGGCTCTTTTTGAGACTTTTTCTCTAATTTGAGATGAATTTCCTCTAAACAATCATTATGTGATTGTTTAGAGGAAATTCACCTCAAATTAAAGGGCAAAGGTCCTACAAGACATCAATTATAATGATGTTTTTAAATCAGAAAATGCTTACTAAATAAAAGTTCCCTGTCCATGTTATGTATAGCTCCAGGGAGCGTCTGTTAGGAAGAATATGGTATAACATTTTTTAATGACAATTGATTTTTGTAATTCATCAAAATAGAGGAGTTTCTTCCAAAATGCTTATCTTGCATAAATTCAATGGAAAGTGTCGAATCAATACCTTTCTCTTCATTCTGTCTCGTGTCTGACAGTTTTTCACGTAGTTTCAAGACATCGCGGGTATGAATGTAATTAATTATTGACAAAAAGACGAGCACCAGGCCTGCACTGAAGGAAAATCAAAGGCCAACAGAGACGACTAGAAATCCAAGGAAAACATCTCAGTTTTCTAAAAGACTCAATAAAAACATTTAAGCTTTATATTAAAATTCAAGCTTATTATGAAGATTATAATTTTAAAAGGGACATTGTCAAGTTAGTACAAAAGTGAAAAAGACAAGTAGAATAGACTCTGATTGTATGGACTTTGAAGATAAAAATGCTTAACCCTTTCCTGTTTTACAGAATTTTAGACCTGTCCAAATTCAAAGGTTTTGCAGACGAAAATTTAAAGTGGATTTAATTTGAAAAATAACCATTCAGTATGGTAGAAAATAGTGTGGAAAAAGAAGAAATTGCTTGTCAGAAGCAATTTCTTCTCTTTTTCATCTGGACTTATTTTCTTTAATTAACTTTTTATGCCCAGAATCAGCAAGACCAGTCAGCAGCACACCATTGATTTTCTTCCTTAACAAGCTGTAGTTATGATGTTTTAGCTGAAACCCGACAGTATGGTATTACCAGTAGTGTTGGGCAATCGGTTCCAAATCACTATTGATAATCGGCTTTTAGTTGGAAGAATAAATCAACTAATGAAACATATAGGCAGTTACCACTGCTTCACACCAGCCAACAAACTAATGTCAGTTTTTAACCCTTTCCTGTTTTACAAAATTTTGGACCTGTCCAAATTCCAAGATTATGCAGACGCAAATTTAAAGTGGATTTAATTTGAAATAATAACCATTCAGTAGGGTAGAAAATAGTGTGGAAAAAAAAGAAATTGCTTGTCAGAAGCAATTTCTTCTTTTTTCACACTGTTTTCTCAATCGTAAAAATCACAGGCACGTAAAAAGCAGGGATTAAACAGCAAAGGGTTCATACAATGTACAATATAATGACTTTCATTTATGTATTAGGAACTAGTTAATTGATTATGGCTTTTTTACCATGTTTATAAATAATGAGCTATCTGACCTTGTCTCATGACCTTGACCTTAAATTGTGTCATAGTATGAGATGTACTTTTACACTTAATTGAAATAATGATATCTTCCCTTTTTAATTGCAAACTAAATAGAAAATTCAATCATTTAATTTTCTTTACCGATCGCCCTATTTTTTCCGCCAATGAAAGGTCGCTATTTCGTTTGAAATTCAAAAAATATATCCCGTAACCTGACGATCTGCTCGAATAAGTGAGCTACGTGGTTTTAGGTCATTATGGGCGGGGACTTCATTCAAACCAGACAGCGACGTCATAATCTTGTCTGATAAAATGACCCTTTACTTGAATCGATCATTTTTAAAAACGTTTTTGTTTTAATTTTCTTTTTAAGTAATGCTTATAGTAATGCTTGTCAATTAAACGGAAGGGAAATTATTGAATAATTTGCCTGCATTTTAATCAATAGATAGGCTGATGTATACCTGATTCTGATTTTAAAGTATCAATATGTTTACAGCAATAAGAATGAGACCGACTAGTTTGCTTGAACTAAGCCTGTCTGTACGCTCCGCTAACGCTCCGCTTAGGTTATATCGCGTAAATTGTCAGAAATGAACTATAACTATTACATAAATTTTGCAAATTCAGGAAAATTATAATGAATGGCAAGGGCAGTTTTAGGACTGTGGAACACATTATAAATGCTCAAAACATATAACTGTAAGTATGTAAAATGTAAATCTTACTCGTACCCTTTGTAATTGAGTTTTATTTTTCATTATCTTAAGGTTGGTTTCTTTAAGACATGAAGGAATGGTCCATGTATAGGAACGAGAATAAATTTGTTGCATGCGATATTGATTCCTATATTGCTATGGCAACAATTCGACGTGCCCTTCACTCTCATTACAATAATTCCCAAGGGATAAACACAATCATCTATGGCAATTTGATCTAGAATACGAGTCTCATGAATTATTTATATGCCACTGTTATTTCTGTACCCAACAAACCCCTTCATACTTTCTAACAAGATATGAAAAATTGCTTATCACTTTTCAAATTTCAAATAAACATACATCTATATGGACCAAAAAATTGAGAATTAGATATTATTTGAATGGATTCAATACCACTTTTAACAGTATTTCAGTCATATCGTGGCAGTTAGGGCAATTTTCCTTCTTCCATTGACATTTTTTGACATTCAGTGTAACCACAAAAAACATTTCAGAGGGAAAAAGACTGTTGATCCCAGTCAAAGGTTTACAACTCTCTATCGTTCTACAATTGACCTGATGGTGGCACTCATCCTTTCTAACTATTTATCTTCCATGTTTGATAAACCTATGTGGGATAGCAGCTGGAGGCTAGTAAAGGAAGCAGAGGTAGTACTGGTCTGAAAAAATACCAGGTTAACCCTTGTCATGCTGATCCCGGAATATTCCTGCTTTGGCGGGATGTATGGACAAACATCAGCCTGCACATATGTGCAGTCTGATCTTAGTCCATACAACCTGATATTCCATTTTAAACCAGAAAAGTTTCAGAAAATATATTTTCAAAATCAAATGCTGACACACAATTTGGAAATACAAAGCTTTCAGTACTTTGATTTATATATAATTTTGCCAAGCTTTTTTATTCAGCATGACAGGGTTAAGTGGTCCAGCTGCAGTGATATGACTGAAATAATGTAAAGAAATGACATAAAACCTAGTGCAAACAATATTCAAAACTTTTGACCTTGATAAATTTACCTTGACATTGTCACATGACCTTGACCTTGGTATCTGTAGATGCATATCATCAAGATCTATCATCATACCAAATATGAGCGTTGTAACTTGAATTACCTTGAAGTAATTCGCAATGTCAAGCAGACAATGGTAAAACAATATGCTCCTGTTCTTTCATTGCTGGTCCTTACTAGTACAATTTTTTATCTTCCAGATAGAATGAGAGGCAATGACGTTTACCCACTTCAACTTATATTTAAAACTCGGTAGTCGCAAGGCTTCTGCCTATAAAGTGTCCGCCCAAATTTGCTTCCTGTCATAGGGTACGAGATGAGCACCCTTATCATTCAGCATAACAAGCAAGACTATTATTTGGTTGAAGGCAAATCTTGAAAAAATGTTAATGAAATCTGGGAATTGAACATAAATTAGTGTCCAACAAGCTACCTTCTCATTGTTTATGGCTGCAGCTTTCAAAAATAAAAGGGGGGTTTATCTATCCATTAATAGTGTATGTTCATACAATGGCAAGCAAATAGATCAACATGTTTATGTGTGTTCAAAGGTCAATTTTGTCTATACCTGTATAGACAACATTGACCTTTGATCACTCACTCTGAATTGCAGTTGATTGATTGATTGATTGATTGATTGAACTGAGTTTAATGCTGCTTTCAACATTTTTTCAGTTATATCAGAGCAGCTTGAGCAACTAACAATGGTTTCCTGGTATTTCTCTCACCAGTACAACCACATGTCCTTTCCTAGCCTCCAGCTGCTATCTCACATAGGTCAATGATTATCAATCCATTGGTGAGAGACAAATAGTCGAAAAGAATGAGTGCAGCTGTCATGGATTTTTGCAAGAAACAAAAGTACTGATTTTGTTTGAGGAATGATTTGCCTTTTTGGTGACTTAAAATATTCCAAGAAAGCAATTTATAGATTCTTAAACAGACCATTTGCATTAAGACCACCAGTAATAGGGTCAAGGAGTATACTTCATAGGTGTAGCTAGGATTTTGAAATTTATACGCACTCAGAAGGCGACCACTATGGAATATATAGGATAAATGTATATTTGGACTGTGACAAAAGATGAATGCCCTCCACCCGCTCCCTTTTTCTATGATTTTAGCGTTGTTAAATTATCATAACATCGAAACTACAGCTTATTTAAGCTGTAGTTTCCATGTTATGATCATTTATCAACAATACTTTTTGAAAGAGGATTTATTTCTTAAGCACTTGCATAATATGTGTAATGGGAGCTACGTCCTTGTAATTTTATTAAATAAAGCCAAAGTTCAGCTTTAATATGATTTCAGCCAGAATTTAAAAAAAATCTCAAGTTGATTTTTGTTGACTCAGTGTAAAGCAGTTGAAACTACCTATATGTTTATGGGCTAGGCAGTTACAACTGTTCTTCACAGAGACATCGTCCTGCTTATTTCATTTTTATATTGGCCGAGAGGGTGACCCATCAACTTGGCCCGTTTTCCACTCGGCCCAACGTATAACTCGGCCCAGATCTATAAGCTATATATTATCTATCGGGGCCGAGTTGACCGGGCTGAGTTATTAATGCCTAGCTAGCAAAATAGTCAGTTCCTAATTCAAGAGAAATATAGAGACCATTTTTGTAATTTAAGGATAACTTTTAGTTTGGTGACAAAATTTTCAGATTTATTAGATCTATACTGCGAGTTGGGTTAACCCTTTCCTGTTTTACAAAATTTTGGACCTGTCCAAATTCAAAGTTTTTGCAGACGAAAATTTAAAGTGGATTTAATTTGAAAAATAACCATTCTGTAAGGTAGAAAATAGTGTGGAAAAAGAAGAAATTGCTTGTCAGAAGCAATTTCTTCTTTTTTCACAATGTTTTCTCAATCATAAAATCACAGGCACGTAAAAAGCAGGGATTAAACAGTAAAGGGTTAAATAATGTTCTAACTTACTCTACAAATATATCAGGCGACATAATGTACCTCAATTTTAACACTGAATCATTGGCGGGAAATTTCCTTAAAGGTCGGACTTGATTCATAATATTATGTGAGGTAAATTAATCGATCAAAAGTAAAAATAGGATAAGTGTATTTCTGTTAAGTAGCCTAGTGAAGAACTGACAATCAATTGGCATAATGTGTGTACATAACATCTGACCTTGATAATGAATAAATAAAACGAACGCGAAAGAAAATGTAGAAACCCAGGAAAAGCATTGTTAATTTACCCTCCCACTTTTTCAAAGTGTTTTCTTGTTTTTGTTTGTAAAAGATTGAATCAATTGAAAACTACTCAACACTAATAAACTCATCGTAATTCTTAATAGTTTTAAAGAAACGTAAGATTATTACTTCTGCTTAACACACAACACCAATGTATTAAAACATACGAACCTTTTACCATTTTAGATGTTAAGTTTCCTATCTGAATTACTTTTGTTGTCGTTTCAGAAATCTGCAAACAGTTGGAACGGAAAATAATGAGATCCTTTCTGTTTAAATAAACTTGATATTCAACAAAAGCATATAACTTGATTCACTTATTCCACGAGTAATATTTCAGAAATAGATTTGTCAACTAATCAATATCTTTCCGAGTTAATTCCATTGAATATTTGCCCCACGTTCCTTTAAAGTACATCACTATATTCTTGGAAAGGTTTAAGCACTCTAAAACAAACAATAAGATATTTCATTTCACTGAAAACATTTTCTTATTATATATCATTCATGATTTAAACCAAATTACTGTAATCCGAAATTTAGAAGCACTCAATGTTATACCATGGACTCCATGTTATTCTAGAATAGTAGACATGTTATCCGATAAATCTGAATATTCAGCAAATTCTTTAAGGAGTTGCAAAACTCTAATTTTCTTGTTTGAAACTTAATAAAACAAAGTATATTTGGTAAAATCGTCAAAGGTTAACAAGAATTCTAAGAAACCAGGTTATAATCCGATGGTAAAGCTAAACTCCTGGAAAAGTTAGGCCGATTCCACGTGCCTTAACACATCCTAATTTGGTAAGATTTTCCAATTCTGTTTATTCTGGCAGATACTTACGCTGAGGAGAAAAATCGATAACCCGACTTTTTTTTCTGTATCCCCTCCAAGAACTCTAGTACCATTCCAATATTCCCAGCCAATGACGTCCCCGTTTGGGTATAGGTTTCACCATCGGAATATCGATCACATGGGTCGAAACCACTTGTTTACCCGCCATGGAAGATGAACTGTTATTATTGTTCTGGTCTTCCAATATACATGTATCACCCTGTGTCCCATTCAGGGAATATAAGAGTAAGAATACTGAGATATCTGAATACAACTTGACGTTTTCGGCTGTTAGTAAATGATGAGGCAGTTGGACAATTTGAAATTTTCTTTTTTGAGCGTAAGATTATAGTTATTGTACCAAACAAACAGGTTGAAAAGAAAAGTATTCTTTTCTTTCGTTTTTGGTATTAATTGATTGTGATTGGTAGTGCAGTTATAGATACTTTTTACGGTTTCATAACGCGTGAAAAAATGTAGGAAAGTGATCACTGACCAATACTGTTGTTACAATAATTTAATAGCACGAGATGTTATAAGGTTGTCATATGAATCGTCCCGTCGAGGCGACTAAAAGGATTACCTGCAAGTCCATACATGTGGCTCATAATTTTCGATGAGAAACTAGAATTCAGAATGGCAAATTTTTCTCTTTTTATTGAGATCGTTGTGCTAAAAACGCATCATCGTACTGATGATACCTTCTCTAATTTCTTAATTGGAAAACTTTCAAGGAAATCATGAGACTGCTAAATTAATATTTAAATAAAAAACAATAAACAATTCCTAGAGGCACATGTTTAAAGGTTTACATTTATTAACAAAGATTGTCCCTTTCGTGTTACAAGATATCTATAACCCGTTTTGTGCCCTCTATTGTTACTTTGTAACAAAAAGGGTAAATGGTTTGTTTTTCCCGTGTTATCTGTAGAACAAGGACTCTCTAATATCTTATGTAATCACGTGGATAAAAGAATCTCGAGGACATTATGCAAAGCTTCTGTAGGTGCATTTTAATCTGTAGGGTTTACGATAGTTTTGCACTTACAAATCGTTTGACAAAATGTGTAACATCAAGAAAAGTTAGGTGAAACCGAGTTTAAACTTTAGTTGAAAACAAAGTGCCATCAAACATGCGACCCTTACTTTGAAATCGAATACACAATTCTGCACTCTCGACAGAGAATTTGGAGCGGCATTTGTTTTTCAATTCTAATACATTCAAACGGTTATGATATAATCCGTTCGAAATGTATGATATTTACTTGAATGGTCTTTTGAAGACGCACATCAGGTTCCTTAAAGTGTATGGTCATCAACAATATAATGAATATAGAAGGATTTTTTGTGTGTGTGTTTTACCTTTGCTATGTAAACCAATCAAACATTCGCAAAAATCGAATTTTGTGAACATGGACGTTGAATTTTCAACAGAGTATAACCGAATAACCCATTGCTGTTTAATCCCTGTATTTTACGTGCCTGTGATTTTATGATTGAGAAAACATTGTGGAAAAAAAAGAAGAAATTGCTTCTGACAAGCAATTTCTTCTTTTCCACACTATTTTCTACCTTACTGAATGGTTAATTTTCAACTTAAATCCACTTTGAGAAATGATTTACAAAACCTTTGATTTGGACTGGTCTAAAATTTCGTAAAACAGGAAAAGGTTAATTGTACACAGGTATATAATACTCCTGTTCTTGTTTAATGTTTTGTTGGTTTGAAAAGTCCGGTAGAGATTTAAAGATGATCTCGGGCCTCTTGTCTCCCAACGTTGAAGATTTTAATTTGTCTACGTAGATAATAAATTTGTCAGACCATCTGCTTCCATTGAATAAAAACTTTCAGGTGTCATGGTTACCAGACAATTTTGACATATGTTATGTTGAAAGTGACAATTCGAGATATCTAAGAAGTCACATTTATAAGTTTATGTAGAATTTTTTTCATAGCTGAGCAAAAAATTCAAGTTTTAATAATAATTTCTTTCGGTTGATAAAAATCGTCAACACTTTTGTTACAGCTTCTTTTTAAGCCAAGTCAAAACATCAAATGAGCTTGTGCGTGACATCTCTAACAATTTCACTTCTATGCGAGGTAGGAACGTTGGTTTACGTTCACAACGACACAGTGCTATAATAATAGGCCTATATGCTGACTGCATGAAGATGGATTTAGATCTTATATATCAATATAGTGAAGGTTCTGGTCAGACTTTGCGTCTGCACATGCTAGCCAGAAACTTTGCTATGCGCATATTTGAAATTTTTGGAAATGTCACGCACAGGCTCAAATATAAAACTTCTCTAAAAGGAAGTTCCAGTGAAAAAAACCGTCACGGTTCTAGTGAACTTATGGTGGCATCTTTACTTTCCCTTATAATCGTTAAATACTAAGAAAAGCCCGTTTTACTAATCTTCTTACGACAAAATTGATCGTAAGTCAAAATCATAAATCGTACCTAGTGTTTTTATTCATTGTTAGATTCTGTCTTTCATTAGCTCATTGGAATCGTCTCATTCAGACGATTCCAATGAGATATTGCATGGCAGAATTCCATATTTAGTTACTACTGTAGAAGCAACTTTAATTTTCGACTTACGCATAAAATGATCGTAAGATGTTTAGTAAAACAGGACCCAGGATACAAATGTCGAGTTTCAAGGTTTATGTTTATCTTCGAATGCACTGCATTAATTATGTCACAAAGATTCCTCTTCAAATGTGCTGCCAATTACGTCAAATAATTACGAGATCAAAAACAATCGGCAGAGAATCAAAGCTTGTGATCTCATTTTCTTTAATTAAAAAGTTGCAAACAATGACAAAAGATTCTTCTACACGCAATATGTAGGTTTTAAACGAACTGGAATCCTTAATTATTCACGATCGCCTGGACTATATTGAAAGATCTCTATCTTTTCCTAAGAGATAAATATCGAGTGTTTTATGAAATGGAAAGCGTCAAAAAGCAATTCATAAAAACACCAACAACGGTATAATTTAAGGTAGAGTGAACAATGTGTGTATGTGAGGTTGCAGAATCGAAATAAGTGGGAACAAAATTAGCAGAAACTATTCTTTGTGGGAGAAAATATCACGAGAAGAGGATTGTTCAATAAATGGTAATTGGGATTTTTGGGATAATTGGGATTTTTTTTAAAATAATAATTTGAGTTCCAATTGTCAAAGATGGCGAATTCTGGTTGTGCAAAATGTTTGCTACATACTTCGTTGAAAAAGAAAGAAAAACTAACATGTGTTAAATAACTCAAGATAACTCGATTAAAAGGTCAAAATTATTTCTTTGTGGCACATATGCCTTCGTAGTATAGATATTATTGCACTGATTTACACTGAGGGATTGACTGTAAATATATTTTCTTTCATTGAGTCATCTAACAAAATTAAAGAACATTCTTCGGTTCGCTAAGGTTCGCTACTTTTGTACAATTATATTCTATTTTCTTACCTTCATGATAAAAACAATAATCTATCTATCTTCTGTGAATTACAAAATCCTCCTGTCCCATTAAGTCCATTTTGTCTTCAGTCTAGTTGGAAAAATAATAACTGTGAGTAAAGCATATGGTTGAATCAATTATGTTCATACCTAATCCTAACAATGCTTCTTGTCTCACAACGGGGCTTTGAATCATAGGCGAAACTAGAGTTTTGAAATGCATTCGCTCAAAATTGGCGAAACTGACGTCCATACCACAATCAGAATGACTTGAACGCTTGAACACATCAGTATGGACAAATGCCCTATTGTCAAGATGAAAACCGTTCGTGAAACGTTCAAAATATGGTATCCCGCTTTGAAAGTGTAAAGGTTATTTGAGCCTGTGCGTGATATTTCCAACAATTTGAAATGTTTGTGACGTGTAAACATTGAGAGGCCCAGACAGACACGTGTAGTAAATATAAAGCTACCTGATGGTTTACATATACTTTGAGACATTATCTATCTACTAAGCCCAAAGTGAAGACTCTGGTCAGACTGTGCGGATGCACAGATTGGCCAGCGTCTTTGCTTTGTACATATTTAAAATTGTTGGAAATCTCACGCACAGGCTCATTTTTTTTAAAAGATAGAAGAATAACATGTAGAATTCATTTGAAATGTAATTTTCATAACCTTCATACCATTGCAGTCACACTTTGAATACCTTAGCAACGTTTTGCGAATGTTTCAGGGGCGCATAGCCCGCTTTGTAATTGTCATTACTCCCTTATAGTTACCGCTCAGGCCATATACTTTCGAACGTACTCTCAGGAAAAAGCTAACCCCGGTCAACCATTCAATTTCTCTTCGTTGAAGTATGCCATGATATAGAATATATTTTTCTTGTATAATCTATATAAGGTTTCAAATAAATGCGTCTTAAAAGAAAGACGATATCAATGATGTTCAATGCCTACATCATTTATAATTACAATTTGCAAATAATGTCAATTGCATTTATTGTGGTGAAAGCAATTTACAGTTAATTACATCGTGAAATCGATATTAATCTCGATCAAGGCCGTTGCAAATCACTCGCTCAGCGCTTCATCCATTTATTCCAAACTCTCACTCAAACCATTCAAAAACGCCCCAAACTCACCGAAAAAGATCAAATGAACAACGCCATACAAAACAAAACAAAAAAAAACCTTGAAAAAAAATCACTATTCCACTGACATAACTCACATTGTAAGCGTCTGATATGTTCTTGGAGAAATAGGAAGCTATTTATAGAACTTACATTCATTTTTTATTAAAGGGAGGTAATAAATATCGCTAATTTTGTTCATCCTGAACAAAATTTGCAACATTGGATTACATCCCAGTAAATTCACTCAAAACTTGCTCCCCACATTCATTCAACCTTATTCCAAAATAATTCCAAAAGAATTTACCATGTTAATTTCACGATGTTGTTAACTGTACTTCATTGATTCTGAAATGAAATCCATAGAAAACTGGGTCTTGGGGGTCAAGTGTAAAACATGCTGCTCTCCAACAGGACATTCTGTACTTTTGATTTGTATCCTGAATACGTCGCTGGGTCGACTAAGATACATACCTCTGTACCCCCCAATCAGCCTACCTGTTTGCAAGTGAAGTGGAATTTGACTGAAATGGTAAGGGCGGCAACTAAGAATCTCTTGACAAATTACACGTGGATCTTAATTGAAAATAAAAGTTCGCTAAGAAAGAATCCAGGAATGGTGTGCCATTTTCGTCTAGAACTGATAAAATAAAATCGTGCCTGGCGCCCTTCTTCACACTATTTCACTATTTTCTATGTATTCTAATCACGTAGACCGGTACTTAATGCCGCCATAATGTCTCGGGAACCATCGATTTTGGTGATCCTGGAACAATATTCTCCTTTCCTGGTAAGACATCGTGGAACAATATTCTTCTTTCCTTGTTGGACATATATTTTTGACAATCAAAATACCAGCACGCTCGTTTAGTGAGTGTAGATTTAAAGCACAACCAGAAACAGCAGGACGAAAGCAAATTTGAATCTACATATTCTATTTTACTGATACTCGTCATTTAGATGTACAAATATTCGTCATTTTAGATGAACAAGTTTTAATAATCACTCTTTGAAACACGTACATCAAAAAAGGGCCAACTTATTTTTGACCCCGGGCGGGTATTATTGCCCGTCATTTCAGTCTGTCTCTAAGACAGCGGGATACCAGCTATAGACTGGTCCAACTATCGACTATTACAATAGCCTAGAATAGGCTATTTTGATAGTTGAAAGTTGGACCATTCTACACCCGGGTAGGATTCGGGTCAGAAATAGGTTCGCCCTATAACAGCAGCCTCAAATCAGCTTTAAGAGCTGGGACGAGTACCGGGGTATCGGGTAGGGTACCGTTCCTACACGGATCCATAATCATTACTCGTTTACCGGCTATTGCATAAGCCTTTGTACATTTGGGAATCAACCCTAGAAAAAAATGAAGACTGATTTTTCAAAAGGAGAAATTACATCACTGATTCAAGAATTCTAGATTATATATTGCAATTTAGATATAGAGTAGGCCTATATGTCATGAGGTTTTGTTTGATACAAGGTGATCTTAACTGAGTCTAGAATAGAAATGTTATTAGGCGAGCCTTTGCGAGCTTGATAACTTTCCAATTCGAGACGCGGTTAAGATCACATTGTCAGTCTCAAACAAAATCGAATATCATATTCCTCCTCACATAAACACCAATTTCGTGCGTGAAAAACCCAAACTTGGAACGCTCGGATGGTGAAGAATCTGAGATATCATGCGTTAGATGACGTCATGATGACGTCACGTAGAATGTTGATCTACACATGCGTTAAACAAGGATATCTCTGATGGCTGTTTAGTTATTTAGTTCGTTATTGTCTAAGACTACTGAATATGGGGAGTTATGTGAGAAATTGAAATATGTTTCTTCTAAAATCTTGGAACATAATGATAGACCCTAAGCAAAATGCAATACGATTTCGAGTCTTTATGTGAAACAGTTGTGACTGCCTATATTTTTTTTGGTGCTGAGCCGTTGGTTACACGGGTGACAGTATCAAAGAATTTATAGTAAAAAAAATATTAAATAATATAATAATATTAAATAATTACTTTATTTAATATAAATAGACGTTATTCTTGTTAAAAAAAAACGTTTTGATGATGCCACCTATGATCTGTTAGTGCTCTATCACCGTAAGTATTTGCTGTGTTTCTTTATTTGTAACCAGGAAAGAAAATGTTAAGGCTCGACCGGAATTTGAGAACGCTGGAACTTACTTTGTCAATTGTCATTGTGTGATGTCTCTGCTACATGTATTACTGAAGCCATTCAAATGAAGCTTGAAATATATCTCCATCATCAAATGAGCAACTCTACTATCAAGGGAGGGGGGGGGGGGGTAGCTTTAAACCTAATTGACTTAAAATTACTTCTAATATCCAGTCTACAACAATCAAGCATTTGCATTCGCATGCGATGCTTTTCTGTGTTCCTTTGGTTTCTTTCATTTTATTGTAGGCCTATAGATGCATTTGCTGTAATCACAAAAAATGATCTTGATTCACTCAACTCATGTTAAATGAACATGTGTGTGACATTTCCAACAATTTCACATGTGCGGAACGTTAAGACTTATATCAGTCTAGAGCCGCACAGTCTGACCAGAGTCTTCACTATGAGCTTTTTAGATAGATATGGTCTTAATGCCTTTAAGGGTGGTCAGCATATATTCGTATTAAATTGTGTCCTTATCCATGCTGCTCAACGTCTGTATATTTATATCACATGATTTATGTTACTGTATTTGTTGACGAAAGTACTTAACAAAGCACTTAATTAACAAAGTAAGAATAATAACATAACTAAGAAGTGAATGTTAGGCTGCGCAGTATACCAAGAAGGATACAGTCGGTATTGTTCGAGCGACCACATCTATTAATCGACCACTTATCTTAAGCGACCATCATAAATAGTCCTATAACTCTTAGCAAAATTCCTGAAAAGGTGGACATTCTAAAACGAAATGTTGTTAGAACCGTCTTCGCGAGATTATTCAAATGGGTTCGAACATCAAAGGATTCAGTTTTGACAAATCAATTCACGATATCAAAATAATCTGTCTTATTTTGATTACGAAATATTGTATTAAGCGACAATTCCAATAAGCGACCACTTTTTGTTGGTCCCTTGAGTGGTCGCTTAATACAAGTTTGATTGAACTAATAAGGGTATCTTTTGAAAATAACAAAAAAACAGCAATCTTTGACCTCTTAGGTTTCTTATTTTAAAAGGAGCATAGAAATGCTTTAAAACCAAAACAACAGATGAAAAATCTTATTATTAGTGCATAATTTCCTATGTGAAGTAACATTGAATGTTCACGTAGAAATATGCTTACATTTAAATGGGAAATGCATAATGTATAAAAAGCCTAGACAGATGGTAACATCTAAATAATATTTATAGAACATATATAAATAATGCACTCTTATGGCATCTTTAAATGGGCCCAAAATAGAATGTTGTAACCCACATATTAGCCTGACATAGTCTATATTCGGGATGCAAGAATGTCAGGGAATATGAGCCTGTGTGTGAGATTTTCCAACAATTTCAAATTTGAGCAAAGCAAAGACTCAGGCCAGCCTGTGCATCTGCACAGTCTGACCAGAGTCTTCGCTATGCGCTTAATACATAGAAAAGGTCTCCAAGTATCTATAGACAATTAGGTAACTTAATATTTACAGTATGTGGTTTTCTACGCCTCTTTATGTTTGCATCTCACGAAAATTTCAAATTGTTGGAAATGTCACACACAGGCTCATATTTAAAAGTGGCAGCCCGCTTTGCAAGCAAGAATGTGTGGTAAGCTTCCGGTATTTATTTTTCAAAACGTTTTTTCGAATCTCTTCATCATGAAGCCTCTTAATAAATATGTTATTTTTTCGCCTTAGAATGGTCACGGAGGGATTTAATATCAAAAATAGAACAAGGCATAGCTTAGATGTAGCAAGCGCTTAGCAGTGATGAACTCTTGTGATACTTTCAAGTTATGATTCTTTTATAGAATTATGTAAATGTCTTCAATGCTTTTCAGTGGTTTATCGAGAAATAACGGTAGGTTATCGCTTGATAATCTCACCGCAAAAGCAGTGAAATTATCAAAAACTTAAACCCTGCGTTTGTGCATTTATCCTATCTGACGTCATCTATGCGGGGCGAAATACGTGACGCCTCAATGAACGTTGCATAGCAATCACGCGAAAAATGACGCGCTTTACGAAAATATGTCCTAGGAATTTCATATTTTGTCTCATTTTTGCATTAAAGAAATAGAATAACCGTTTGTTTTTCGTGAAAGATCGATTAATATTTCATTTCGTGAACAACAAAAGCTATATTTTCACTCGTGGTCCTGCCGCTCGTGAAAATATAGCTTTTGTTGTTCACTCAATGAAATATAAATCGATCTTACACTGAAACAAACGATTATCCTCTGTATATATGCACACAGAGATATGTGTAGAAACTGCCCCGCGTGTACTGAACACGTTAAGGAGACGTTTTCGAAATGATACTTCGCTTTGCACGTATGTGCACGTGCAAAGCGGGGTATCATCTCAAAACGTTCTCCTAACGTTTTATGGCCTGAAGTTAGGGCTGTTTTACTCATCGTCATACGACCGTTTTTAAAGTATTCTAAGTTTATCTATACAGTTATTTCACCTTAAAAGAGGTTAAGGAAATGCAAGACACAAATTGGGCATCACAGACCGTATTGCATTGAACATGCAAAAGTATTTTAAAATTTAGTCGCTGGAAAAAGTACCTCAGACTGTTAAAATTTAGCCCACACTTCAAGTCATTAAAACTGTTACCTGTCAAATAAATCTTGAAACAGGCAGTGTCGGCATGGTCATCTCACACCAATTAGTAGGCCATTAGTTTCCATCTGTTTACATGAGGTCTGAGATAACCAAATTATTCCCAGTCGGCGGGGCCAGTCCTATTTTAGAACCAGCAGTTTATCTATCTTTTAAATTTACGAAACTGAAATTTCGTTAATATCTTATGTGAAAAGACAAAAAAGTGATTTATAATATTATTCAGATAATGTGAAAAGACAAAGAATATAACTTTATTATGACATATCCAAAAAATACTAGTGTGAAATTTATCCCAAGAAGAAGAAAATCGAGATAAATCAGCTACTTTGGGTAAAATTGGAACTTTATTTACCCATAATAAAGTCAATATATTGAAATATAAATTTTCAATGGGTGACTAAATCCTTATAACTCCAGCTTTCATAAAGTACATTTTATCTTTTTAGTTCTTGTCACAATTATGAACTCGTGTTAACAATTTTTGTAAATTTGTACGGAGAGCAATATGAAGAAAAGTCAGTTTGCCAAATTTCTACGGACACACACACGCATGTGCGCGCATGCACACACACACACATACACCACACATATACACACATAAAACTATTTATATCCTTTGTGTAATTAAATTGAATTAAGGTAGTGGAACCGTAATAGATCAACAACATTTCAGAACCCACAAACTTTCAATTTGGAAACCTTGGTTTAGACTGTAAAAGCTCATTACTTCTGAAACGTTGCGGAACTATTATGGGTCCTCTACTTTAAATACGTAAATTTTGTATTTTCCTTCAAAACTCCTTCTATTGATATAATAGATCATGTCAGTAAAAACCAAGATGGGCATTTTAGGCAAATTTGCCACCATCAAATTGTTACACTAAAACTTGATAAAGATATATACATTATAAATAGTAATATCAATGACCAAATGCTTCCTGAAGGGGTGGTTGTATCATTTTTTTTTTTTTTTTTTTTTTTTTTTTTTTTGGTATGTCATTTAACTTTGTTAATGTTGACAAAAAATCAATAGGTTTTGGGATACAATTATTTTAGTGCATAAATGATATTTGAATTTCTTGAAATGGTAATCAAAGCTTATATCAAGCTGTATTTACTAAATTTTAGTATTTTTAAAAGCAAAAATAACCAATAATATAAAGGCAATATCAAACTGGAAAAAAACGAGTGACTCTGAGAGATTTTACAATTCATGAACATGGAGATTGTCTTATAATTTTCAATGATTTTTTTGCAATTCTTAAAAAAACATAGTAAACCACATTAAACCACATGCTTATGTTCAAAGCATCATACATTACTTTTTTGCATATGCAAATAACTATCAAAAATGTAACAGTATAGTTCAAGAGATTCAACATCTCATAAATGATACCCAGATCAGCCCCAATCCTGTGAGGGTATAGTGCGGTTTTATTGACTTGAATCTGACCCCTGCTATTTAGATAAATAAAAATCTGATTATTCCTACTCGGCTTTGCACGTGATTTCATAGGAATGAATAACAAACGATACTGAATTTATTATACATTTTGTTAATTGATAAAATATGTCGGTAATTGTTATTTAAGCATTTTTTCCACAGAGGTCAAATTCGGCTCAAATTAACCAGGCAATACGTGATATCTACAAGGAAATTCCGTAGACCACTTTTGTCCAGAGCAGTTATTGTTAACAGTTATTGCCCTTTGTTGATTGTTTAAAAACGTACCATTGATCTGCTCTTTCTCTTGTTTGAATGAATTTGAATTCGAGGCAAAGGTGCTATTGAGAAAACATTGCAACAAATGAATACATAGTAGGAAAAGAAGAAATTAAAAGTTGCAAGCAATTTATTATTATACCCCAATCTACAAAGTAGAGGGAAGGGTATATTGGTTTCACGATTCTGTTAGTCCGTCCCTCTGTCTTTCCGTTGACTTTTTTGTTCTCAAGAACAAAGAAACCTAGAATCATGAAACTTCATAAAAAGGCTGCTTATGACCAAAGGAAGAGCTCAATATTGTTACAGTCACATAGGTCAAATGTCAAGGTCACAGTTATTTTTAATAAATCATTGTTAGACGCTTTCGTTTCCAGATTCTAACTTAAGAACCAAGTGACCTAGAATCAATATTTTTTACAAACACATCCTGCACTAATAGCACATATTTTTTGGCATAGCGCTGGTGGGGATACTAGTCCTCTTTACAACAGCTCTGGCTTTATTTTATTTTTTCCTACGCATTATATAGTTAATGACCTTTTTGTGAGAACCATCTCCCTGGAATGATAGAAACATTCTATCATCCATAGTCAACTGTATCATCAACTATTTTTGCTTTTTGAAATACCCAATAATTTGAAGTTAGTCTGATTGCATTGGGGTTTACGCAGCTTTTAACAATGCTTATGACATATCGTGAGGACAGGAGCACATTACAATGAATTCACGGTATTTCTTGCATCATAACTAGTGTGACCTAGCCCCCAGTATTTTATTATTCACCCATTTGTGGGAGACGAATGTCGGATAGGAAAATGTGTAGCTTCTGGGGATCAAACCCATAATATCTTGTGATTGACATAAACATAACCAACGTTGTTATGGCGGTTGCCTTTCAGTCTGAAGATGGAATTGAATCACAATACTGTAAACAAGAGGACCCTGAGGGCCCTAAATCGCTAACCTGATATTTCAAGTAAATTATCATTAAGACTCATTTTCCTATGATATGGCATGAACCTTCCCATTTTCAACAGAGTTCATTCTTGTGACCTGGCAACATTTTGATCAAGTTTCATGATGATTGGACTATATTTGTGGCTTTAAGAGCTCTTACGAGAAAATTGTCATTAAGGCCCCTTTTCCCGTGATATGGCACAGATACTTTCCATTTTCATATGAGTTCATCCTCATGACCTAACAAACATTCTGACAAAGTTTCATGATGATTGGACCATATTTGTGGCTTCTAGAGTGTAAACAAAAAATTGTCATTAAGGCCCGTTTTCCCTGTGATATGGCACGGATCCTTCCCATTTTCACTAGACTTCATTCTCATGACCTAAAAAACATTCTGACCAAGTTTCATGAAGATTGGACCATATTTGTGGCTTCTAGAGTGTTAACAAGAAATTTGTCATTAAAGCCCCTTTTTCCGTGATATGGCACTGGCACAGATCCTTTTCATGTGAGCAATTTTTACAATGGACCACCCTAGGAATATTTCTGCAAAGTTTGGTTGATTTTGACCCATAAGTTTAGGAGAGAATGTCGTTTAAAGAAATTGTTGACGAAATTGTCATTAAGGCCCCTTTTCCCGTGATATGGCACGGATCCTTCCCATTTTCACTAGACTTCATCCTCATGACCTAACAAACATTCTAAGCAAGTTATATGAAGATTGGACCATATTTGTGGCTTCTAGAGTGTAAACAAGAAATTTGTCATTAAGGCCCCTTTTCCCGTGATATGGCACCAAGCCATCCCAATTTAGCAATTTTTACAAGGGAACACCCAAGGACTATTTCTGCCAAGTTTGGTTGATTTTGACTCATAAGTTCAGGAGGAGATGTCTTTTACAGAAATTGTTGACGAAATTGTCATTAAGGTCCCTTTTTCCGTGATATGGCACGAATCCTTCCCATTTTCAATAGACTTCATCCTCATGACCAAACAAACATTCTGACCAAGTTTCATGAAGATTGGACCATATTTGTGGCTTCTAGAGAGTAAACAAGAAATTTGTCATTAAGGCCCCTTTTCCCGTGATATGGCACGGATCCTTTTCATTTGAGCAATTTTTACAAGGGACCACCCAAGGACTATTTCTGCCAAGTTTGGTTGATTTTGACCCATAAGTTTAGGAGGAGATGTCGTTTAAAGAAAAAGTTGACGCCGTGACGGACAGATGGACAGACGGACGCCGGACAACGATCGATCACAATAGCTCCCTTGAGCACTTCTTGCTCAGGTGAGCTAAAAAAGAGTTTCTACAAACCCTGGCAGAGAGAGACATAGTTATCATAATAACAGTTTGGTGTATATGTGTCTGGTTGTCTGTCTAATTTTGTTCAGATTTTTTTTCCAACATCTTAAGAACAATTTTGAAATAATTTGGCATGCTTGTCATCCATCATGATTAGATGTGCATTTTGAAAGATATTTTCAGATAGCTCAAAGATCAGCTAAAACTTAAATGGTATAATATGGGATCAACATCAGTGATCCTGTGAAAACCAACTATTTTGTCATTGAAGACTAAAAGTGTAATTTAACAATTTTATGTGAACATATACAAGAGAACAAAATGCTAGGGAAAATTGATTTCTTTTTCCTTGTTATTCCCCCAAAAAGCTTTTTCTTTTTCTGTTACAAGCCCTAGCTGGTATTATTATAGTAAACTTTACCATTACTCTGGGTTCATGATAACAAATCCCGTGGGAACACATTCAACAGGAATACTGGTGCATTTTCCAGGAAGCAGAATCAAGGAGGATTAATCTTAGTTTAATCAATGTAAAATGAATAGGTTTAAACCAACCAAAACCCTTGCGAACACTCCATAGATGGTATTCATTATATATAGGGCCTAGTGAAGCTTTCTATTACTTGTTTCAAGATGGAAATGAGTGCAAGTTAACCTTTAACCTATTGTAGGTTTGATGTTGCTTTCTGCAAAATTGTCAATCCAAAATTCCAACATTTCAAAATACTGCTTATAATTTTATAAAACAAATTCGTGTAAGTATAAAAAGGTATTTTACAGCAGATAAAGTAAAACGGTAAAAGTGTATATGCTGATCAGAGTCTTTATTTTCATTAATTTGCAACTGGTATAAAAGTCTGGCCCATTACGATATATTTTTTGTCTCCTTTAAATGAAACAAATGAGAAATCACCAATGCAGGAAACCCAAAGCTATTTTTTTTTTTTTTTTTTTTTTTGCAGAACTCATGCCAGCAGAGTTTGATTTTAAGGTTTTATTTGCTGCCAGTGTTTAGTGAAGCGGTTTAAAAGCAGTATTAACTACAGGTCAAATTCCTAAGCACTGATGCCAGTGAAGGTGTTAATTACTTCAATTGGTTGATAATGACACTCCCATGAGACCCTAAAACTTGGTTGAAAAACTCAGCCTGGTACTTTTTCCAGGGACTAGTCGCTGGAAAAAGTACCTCAGACTGCTAAAATTTAGCCCACACTTCAAGTCATTAAAACTGTTACCTGTCAAATAAATCTTGAAACAGGCAGTGTCGGCATGGTCATCTCACACCAATTAGTAGGCCATTAGTTTCCATCTGTTTACATGAGGTCTGAGATAACCAAATTATTCCCAGTCCTATTTTAGAACCAGCAGTTTATCTATCTTTTAAATTTACGAAACTGAAATTTCGTTAATATCTTATGTGAAAAGACAAAAAAGTGATTTATAATATTATTCAGATAATGTGAAAAGACAAAGAATATAACTTTATTATGACATATCCAAAAAATACTAGTGTGAAATTTATCCCAAGAAGAAGAAAATCGAGATAAATCAGCTACTTTGGGTAAAATTGGAACTTTATTTACCCATAATAAAGTCAATATATTGAAATATAAATTTTCAATGGGTGACTAAATCCTTATAACTCCAGCTTTCATAAAGTACATTTTATCTTTTTAGTTCTTGTCACAATTATGAACTCGTGTTAACAATTTTTGTAAATTTGTACGGAGAGCAATATGAAGAAAAGTCAGTTTGCCAAATTTCTACGGACACACACACGCATGTGCGCGCATGCACACACACACACATACACCACACATATACACACATAAAACTATTTATATCCTTTGTGTAATTAAATTGAATTAAGGTAGTGGAACCGTAATAGATCAACAACATTTCAGAACCCACAAACTTTCAATTTGGAAACCTTGGTTTAGACTGTAAAAGCTCATTACTTCTGAAACGTTGCGGAACTATTATGGGTCCTCTACTTTAAATACGTAAATTTTGTATTTTCCTTCAAAACTCCTTCTATTGATATAATAGATCATGTCAGTAAAAACCAAGATGGGCATTTTAGGCAAATTTGCCACCATCAAATTGTTACACTAAAACTTGATAAAGATATATACATTATAAATAGTAATATCAATGACCAAATGCTTCCTGAAGGGGTGGTTGTATCATTTTTTTTTTTTTTTTTTTTTTTTTTTTTTTGGTATGTCATTTAACTTTGTTAATGTTGACAAAAAATCAATAGGTTTTGGGATACAATTATTTTAGTGCATAAATGATATTTGAATTTCTTGAAATGGTAATCAAAGCTTATATCAAGCTGTATTTACTAAATTTTAGTATTTTTAAAAGCAAAAATAACCAATAATATAAAGGCAATATCAAACTGGAAAAAAACGAGTGACTCTGAGAGATTTTACAATTCATGAACATGGAGATTGTCTTATAATTTTCAATGATTTTTTTGCAATTCTTAAAAAAACATAGTAAACCACATTAAACCACATGCTTATGTTCAAAGCATCATACATTACTTTTTTGCATATGCAAATAACTATCAAAAATGTAACAGTATAGTTCAAGAGATTCAACATCTCATAAATGATACCCAGATCAGCCCCAATCCTGTGAGGGTATAGTGCGGTTTTATTGACTTGAATCTGACCCCTGCTATTTAG
Source organism: Fragum whitleyi (assembly GCA_948146395.1). Taxonomy (NCBI): domain Eukaryota; kingdom Metazoa; phylum Mollusca; class Bivalvia; order Cardiida; family Cardiidae; genus Fragum; species Fragum whitleyi. Next base: position 10,974,403 of record OX411558.1, read on the forward strand.
ATAAATAAAAATCTGATTATTCCTACTCGGCTTTGCACGTGATTTCATAGGAATGAATAACAAACGATACTGAATTTATTATACATTTTGTTAATTGATAAAATATGTCGGTAATTGTTATTTAAGCATTTTTTCCACAGAGGTCAAATTCGGCTCAAATTAACCAGGCAATACGTGATATCTACAAGGAAATTCCGTAGACCACTTTTGTCCAGAGCAGTTATTGTTAACAGTTATTGCCCTTTGTTGATTGTTTAAAAACGTACCATTGATCTGCTCTTTCTCTTGTTTGAATGAATTTGAATTCGAGGCAAAGGTGCTATTGAGAAAACATTGCAACAAATGAATACATAGTAGGAAAAGAAGAAATTAAAAGTTGCAAGCAATTTATTATTATACCCCAATCTACAAAGTAGAGGGAAGGGTATATTGGTTTCACGATTCTGTTAGTCCGTCCCTCTGTCTTTCCGTTGACTTTTTTGTTCTCAAGAACAAAGAAACCTAGAATCATGAAACTTCATAAAAAGGCTGCTTATGACCAAAGGAAGAGCTCAATATTGTTACAGTCACATAGGTCAAATGTCAAGGTCACAGTTATTTTTAATAAATCATTGTTAGACGCTTTCGTTTCCAGATTCTAACTTAAGAACCAAGTGACCTAGAATCAATATTTTTTACAAACACATCCTGCACTAATAGCACATATTTTTTGGCATAGCGCTGGTGGGGATACTAGTCCTCTTTACAACAGCTCTGGCTTTATTTTATTTTTTCCTACGCATTATATAGTTAATGACCTTTTTGTGAGAACCATCTCCCTGGAATGATAGAAACATTCTATCATCCATAGTCAACTGTATCATCAACTATTTTTGCTTTTTGAAATACCCAATAATTTGAAGTTAGTCTGATTGCATTGGGGTTTACGCAGCTTTTAACAATGCTTATGACATATCGTGAGGACAGGAGCACATTACAATGAATTCACGGTATTTCTTGCATCATAACTAGTGTGACCTAGCCCCCAGTATTTTATTATTCACCCATTTGTGGGAGACGAATGTCGGATAGGAAAATGTGTAGCTTCTGGGGATCAAACCCATAATATCTTGTGATTGACATAAACATAACCAACGTTGTTATGGCGGTTGCCTTTCAGTCTGAAGATGGAATTGAATCACAATACTGTAAACAAGAGGACCCTGAGGGCCCTAAATCGCTAACCTGATATTTCAAGTAAATTATCATTAAGACTCATTTTCCTATGATATGGCATGAACCTTCCCATTTTCAACAGAGTTCATTCTTGTGACCTGGCAACATTTTGATCAAGTTTCATGATGATTGGACTATATTTGTGGCTTTAAGAGCTCTTACGAGAAAATTGTCATTAAGGCCCCTTTTCCCGTGATATGGCACAGATACTTTCCATTTTCATATGAGTTCATCCTCATGACCTAACAAACATTCTGACAAAGTTTCATGATGATTGGACCATATTTGTGGCTTCTAGAGTGTAAACAAAAAATTGTCATTAAGGCCCGTTTTCCCTGTGATATGGCACGGATCCTTCCCATTTTCACTAGACTTCATTCTCATGACCTAAAAAACATTCTGACCAAGTTTCATGAAGATTGGACCATATTTGTGGCTTCTAGAGTGTTAACAAGAAATTTGTCATTAAAGCCCCTTTTTCCGTGATATGGCACTGGCACAGATCCTTTTCATGTGAGCAATTTTTACAATGGACCACCCTAGGAATATTTCTGCAAAGTTTGGTTGATTTTGACCCATAAGTTTAGGAGAGAATGTCGTTTAAAGAAATTGTTGACGAAATTGTCATTAAGGCCCCTTTTCCCGTGATATGGCACGGATCCTTCCCATTTTCACTAGACTTCATCCTCATGACCTAACAAACATTCTAAGCAAGTTATATGAAGATTGGACCATATTTGTGGCTTCTAGAGTGTAAACAAGAAATTTGTCATTAAGGCCCCTTTTCCCGTGATATGGCACCAAGCCATCCCAATTTAGCAATTTTTACAAGGGAACACCCAAGGACTATTTCTGCCAAGTTTGGTTGATTTTGACTCATAAGTTCAGGAGGAGATGTCTTTTACAGAAATTGTTGACGAAATTGTCATTAAGGTCCCTTTTTCCGTGATATGGCACGAATCCTTCCCATTTTCAATAGACTTCATCCTCATGACCAAACAAACATTCTGACCAAGTTTCATGAAGATTGGACCATATTTGTGGCTTCTAGAGAGTAAACAAGAAATTTGTCATTAAGGCCCCTTTTCCCGTGATATGGCACGGATCCTTTTCATTTGAGCAATTTTTACAAGGGACCACCCAAGGACTATTTCTGCCAAGTTTGGTTGATTTTGACCCATAAGTTTAGGAGGAGATGTCGTTTAAAGAAAAAGTTGACGCCGTGACGGACAGATGGACAGACGGACGCCGGACAACGATCGATCACAATAGCTCCCTTGAGCACTTCTTGCTCAGGTGAGCTAAAAAAGAGTTTCTACAAACCCTGGCAGAGAGAGACATAGTTATCATAATAACAGTTTGGTGTATATGTGTCTGGTTGTCTGTCTAATTTTGTTCAGATTTTTTTTCCAACATCTTAAGAACAATTTTGAAATAATTTGGCATGCTTGTCATCCATCATGATTAGATGTGCATTTTGAAAGATATTTTCAGATAGCTCAAAGATCAGCTAAAACTTAAATGGTATAATATGGGATCAACATCAGTGATCCTGTGAAAACCAACTATTTTGTCATTGAAGACTAAAAGTGTAATTTAACAATTTTATGTGAACATATACAAGAGAACAAAATGCTAGGGAAAATTGATTTCTTTTTCCTTGTTATTCCCCCAAAAAGCTTTTTCTTTTTCTGTTACAAGCCCTAGCTGGTATTATTATAGTAAACTTTACCATTACTCTGGGTTCATGATAACAAATCCCGTGGGAACACATTCAACAGGAATACTGGTGCATTTTCCAGGAAGCAGAATCAAGGAGGATTAATCTTAGTTTAATCAATGTAAAATGAATAGGTTTAAACCAACCAAAACCCTTGCGAACACTCCATAGATGGTATTCATTATATATAGGGCCTAGTGAAGCTTTCTATTACTTGTTTCAAGATGGAAATGAGTGCAAGTTAACCTTTAACCTATTGTAGGTTTGATGTTGCTTTCTGCAAAATTGTCAATCCAAAATTCCAACATTTCAAAATACTGCTTATAATTTTATAAAACAAATTCGTGTAAGTATAAAAAGGTATTTTACAGCAGATAAAGTAAAACGGTAAAAGTGTATATGCTGATCAGAGTCTTTATTTTCATTAATTTGCAACTGGTATAAAAGTCTGGCCCATTACGATATATTTTTTGTCTCCTTTAAATGAAACAAATGAGAAATCACCAATGCAGGAAACCCAAAGCTATTTTTTTTTTTTTTTTTTTTTTTGCAGAACTCATGCCAGCAGAGTTTGATTTTAAGGTTTTATTTGCTGCCAGTGTTTAGTGAAGCGGTTTAAAAGCAGTATTAACTACAGGTCAAATTCCTAAGCACTGATGCCAGTGAAGGTGTTAATTACTTCAATTGGTTGATAATGACACTCCCATGAGACCCTAAAACTTGGTTGAAAAACTCAGCCTGGTACTTTTTCCAGGGACTAGTCGCTGGAAAAAGTACCTCAGACTGCTAAAATTTAGCCCACACTTCAAGTCATTAAAACTGTTACCTGTCAAATAAATCTTGAAACAGGCAGTGTCGGCATGGTCATCTCACACCAATTAGTAGGCCATTAGTTTCCATCTGTTTACATGAGGTCTGAGATAACCAAATTATTCCCAGTCCTATTTTAGAACCAGCAGTTTATCTATCTTTTAAATTTACGAAACTGAAATTTCGTTAATATCTTATGTGAAAAGACAAAAAAGTGATTTATAATATTATTCAGATAATGTGAAAAGACAAAGAATATAACTTTATTATGACATATCCAAAAAATACTAGTGTGAAATTTATCCCAAGAAGAAGAAAATCGAGATAAATCAGCTACTTTGGGTAAAATTGGAACTTTATTTACCCATAATAAAGTCAATATATTGAAATATAAATTTTCAATGGGTGACTAAATCCTTATAACTCCAGCTTTCATAAAGTACATTTTATCTTTTTAGTTCTTGTCACAATTATGAACTCGTGTTAACAATTTTTGTAAATTTGTACGGAGAGCAATATGAAGAAAAGTCAGTTTGCCAAATTTCTACGGACACACACACGCATGTGCGCGCATGCACACACACACACATACACCACACATATACACACATAAAACTATTTATATCCTTTGTGTAATTAAATTGAATTAAGGTAGTGGAACCGTAATAGATCAACAACATTTCAGAACCCACAAACTTTCAATTTGGAAACCTTGGTTTAGACTGTAAAAGCTCATTACTTCTGAAACGTTGCGGAACTATTATGGGTCCTCTACTTTAAATACGTAAATTTTGTATTTTCCTTCAAAACTCCTTCTATTGATATAATAGATCATGTCAGTAAAAACCAAGATGGGCATTTTAGGCAAATTTGCCACCATCAAATTGTTACACTAAAACTTGATAAAGATATATACATTATAAATAGTAATATCAATGACCAAATGCTTCCTGAAGGGGTGGTTGTATCATTTTTTTTTTTTTTTTTTTTTTTTTTTTTTTGGTATGTCATTTAACTTTGTTAATGTTGACAAAAAATCAATAGGTTTTGGGATACAATTATTTTAGTGCATAAATGATATTTGAATTTCTTGAAATGGTAATCAAAGCTTATATCAAGCTGTATTTACTAAATTTTAGTATTTTTAAAAGCAAAAATAACCAATAATATAAAGGCAATATCAAACTGGAAAAAAACGAGTGACTCTGAGAGATTTTACAATTCATGAACATGGAGATTGTCTTATAATTTTCAATGATTTTTTTGCAATTCTTAAAAAAACATAGTAAACCACATTAAACCACATGCTTATGTTCAAAGCATCATACATTACTTTTTTGCATATGCAAATAACTATCAAAAATGTAACAGTATAGTTCAAGAGATTCAACATCTCATAAATGATACCCAGATCAGCCCCAATCCTGTGAGGGTATAGTGCGGTTTTATTGACTTGAATCTGACCCCTGCTATTTAGATAAATAAAAATCTGATTATTCCTACTCGGCTTTGCACGTGATTTCATAGGAATGAATAACAAACGATACTGAATTTATTATACATTTTGTTAATTGATAAAATATGTCGGTAATTGTTATTTAAGCATTTTTTCCACAGAGGTCAAATTCGGCTCAAATTAACCAGGCAATACGTGATATCTACAAGGAAATTCCGTAGACCACTTTTGTCCAGAGCAGTTATTGTTAACAGTTATTGCCCTTTGTTGATTGTTTAAAAACGTACCATTGATCTGCTCTTTCTCTTGTTTGAATGAATTTGAATTCGAGGCAAAGGTGCTATTGAGAAAACATTGCAACAAATGAATACATAGTAGGAAAAGAAGAAATTAAAAGTTGCAAGCAATTTATTATTATACCCCAATCTACAAAGTAGAGGGAAGGGTATATTGGTTTCACGATTCTGTTAGTCCGTCCCTCTGTCTTTCCGTTGACTTTTTTGTTCTCAAGAACAAAGAAACCTAGAATCATGAAACTTCATAAAAAGGCTGCTTATGACCAAAGGAAGAGCTCAATATTGTTACAGTCACATAGGTCAAATGTCAAGGTCACAGTTATTTTTAATAAATCATTGTTAGACGCTTTCGTTTCCAGATTCTAACTTAAGAACCAAGTGACCTAGAATCAATATTTTTTACAAACACATCCTGCACTAATAGCACATATTTTTTGGCATAGCGCTGGTGGGGATACTAGTCCTCTTTACAACAGCTCTGGCTTTATTTTATTTTTTCCTACGCATTATATAGTTAATGACCTTTTTGTGAGAACCATCTCCCTGGAATGATAGAAACATTCTATCATCCATAGTCAACTGTATCATCAACTATTTTTGCTTTTTGAAATACCCAATAATTTGAAGTTAGTCTGATTGCATTGGGGTTTACGCAGCTTTTAACAATGCTTATGACATATCGTGAGGACAGGAGCACATTACAATGAATTCACGGTATTTCTTGCATCATAACTAGTGTGACCTAGCCCCCAGTATTTTATTATTCACCCATTTGTGGGAGACGAATGTCGGATAGGAAAATGTGTAGCTTCTGGGGATCAAACCCATAATATCTTGTGATTGACATAAACATAACCAACGTTGTTATGGCGGTTGCCTTTCAGTCTGAAGATGGAATTGAATCACAATACTGTAAACAAGAGGACCCTGAGGGCCCTAAATCGCTAACCTGATATTTCAAGTAAATTATCATTAAGACTCATTTTCCTATGATATGGCATGAACCTTCCCATTTTCAACAGAGTTCATTCTTGTGACCTGGCAACATTTTGATCAAGTTTCATGATGATTGGACTATATTTGTGGCTTTAAGAGCTCTTACGAGAAAATTGTCATTAAGGCCCCTTTTCCCGTGATATGGCACAGATACTTTCCATTTTCATATGAGTTCATCCTCATGACCTAACAAACATTCTGACAAAGTTTCATGATGATTGGACCATATTTGTGGCTTCTAGAGTGTAAACAAAAAATTGTCATTAAGGCCCGTTTTCCCTGTGATATGGCACGGATCCTTCCCATTTTCACTAGACTTCATTCTCATGACCTAAAAAACATTCTGACCAAGTTTCATGAAGATTGGACCATATTTGTGGCTTCTAGAGTGTTAACAAGAAATTTGTCATTAAAGCCCCTTTTTCCGTGATATGGCACTGGCACAGATCCTTTTCATGTGAGCAATTTTTACAATGGACCACCCTAGGAATATTTCTGCAAAGTTTGGTTGATTTTGACCCATAAGTTTAGGAGAGAATGTCGTTTAAAGAAATTGTTGACGAAATTGTCATTAAGGCCCCTTTTCCCGTGATATGGCACGGATCCTTCCCATTTTCACTAGACTTCATCCTCATGACCTAACAAACATTCTAAGCAAGTTATATGAAGATTGGACCATATTTGTGGCTTCTAGAGTGTAAACAAGAAATTTGTCATTAAGGCCCCTTTTCCCGTGATATGGCACCAAGCCATCCCAATTTAGCAATTTTTACAAGGGAACACCCAAGGACTATTTCTGCCAAGTTTGGTTGATTTTGACTCATAAGTTCAGGAGGAGATGTCTTTTACAGAAATTGTTGACGAAATTGTCATTAAGGTCCCTTTTTCCGTGATATGGCACGAATCCTTCCCATTTTCAATAGACTTCATCCTCATGACCAAACAAACATTCTGACCAAGTTTCATGAAGATTGGACCATATTTGTGGCTTCTAGAGAGTAAACAAGAAATTTGTCATTAAGGCCCCTTTTCCCGTGATATGGCACGGATCCTTTTCATTTGAGCAATTTTTACAAGGGACCACCCAAGGACTATTTCTGCCAAGTTTGGTTGATTTTGACCCATAAGTTTAGGAGGAGATGTCGTTTAAAGAAAAAGTTGACGCCGTGACGGACAGATGGACAGACGGACGCCGGACAACGATCGATCACAATAGCTCCCTTGAGCACTTCTTGCTCAGGTGAGCTAAAAAAGAGTTTCTACAAACCCTGGCAGAGAGAGACATAGTTATCATAATAACAGTTTGGTGTATATGTGTCTGGTTGTCTGTCTAATTTTGTTCAGATTTTTTTTCCAACATCTTAAGAACAATTTTGAAATAATTTGGCATGCTTGTCATCCATCATGATTAGATGTGCATTTTGAAAGATATTTTCAGATAGCTCAAAGATCAGCTAAAACTTAAATGGTATAATATGGGATCAACATCAGTGATCCTGTGAAAACCAACTATTTTGTCATTGAAGACTAAAAGTGTAATTTAACAATTTTATGTGAACATATACAAGAGAACAAAATGCTAGGGAAAATTGATTTCTTTTTCCTTGTTATTCCCCCAAAAAGCTTTTTCTTTTTCTGTTACAAGCCCTAGCTGGTATTATTATAGTAAACTTTACCATTACTCTGGGTTCATGATAACAAATCCCGTGGGAACACATTCAACAGGAATACTGGTGCATTTTCCAGGAAGCAGAATCAAGGAGGATTAATCTTAGTTTAATCAATGTAAAATGAATAGGTTTAAACCAACCAAAACCCTTGCGAACACTCCATAGATGGTATTCATTATATATAGGGCCTAGTGAAGCTTTCTATTACTTGTTTCAAGATGGAAATGAGTGCAAGTTAACCTTTAACCTATTGTAGGTTTGATGTTGCTTTCTGCAAAATTGTCAATCCAAAATTCCAACATTTCAAAATACTGCTTATAATTTTATAAAACAAATTCGTGTAAGTATAAAAAGGTATTTTACAGCAGATAAAGTAAAACGGTAAAAGTGTATATGCTGATCAGAGTCTTTATTTTCATTAATTTGCAACTGGTATAAAAGTCTGGCCCATTACGATATATTTTTTGTCTCCTTTAAATGAAACAAATGAGAAATCACCAATGCAGGAAACCCAAAGCTATTTTTTTTTTTTTTTTTTTTTTTTTTTTTTGCAGAACTCATGCCAGCAGAGTTTGATTTTAAGGTTTTATTTGCTGCCAGTGTTTAGTGAAGCGGTTTAAAAGCAGTATTAACTACAGGTCAAATTCCTAAGCACTGATGCCAGTGAAGGTGTTAATTACTTCAATTGGTTGATAATGACACTCCCATGAGACCCTAAAACTTGGTTGAAAAACTCAGCCTGGTACTTTTTCCAGGGACTAGTCGCTGGAAAAAGTACCTCAGACTGCTAAAATTTAGCCCACACTTCAAGTCATTAAAACTGTTACCTGTCGAATAAATCTTGAAACAGGCAGTGTCGGCATGGTCATCTCACACCAATTAGTAGGCCATTAGTTTCCATCTGTTTACATGAGGTCTGAGATAACCAAATTATTCCCAGTCGGCGGGGCCAGTCCTATTTTAGAACCAGCAGTTTATCTATCTTTTAAATTTACGAAACTGAAATTTCGTTAATATCTTATGTGAAAAGACAAAAAAGTGATTTATAATATTATTCAGATAATGTGAAAAGACAAAGAATATAACTTTATTATGACATATCCAAAAAATACTAGTGTGAAATTTATCCCAAGAAGAAGAAAATCGAGATAAATCAGCTACTTTGGGTAAAATTGGAACTTTATTTACCCATAATAAAGTCAATATATTGAAATATAAATTTTCAATGGGTGACTAAATCCTTATAACTCCAGCTTTCATAAAGTACATTTTATCTTTTTAGTTCTTGTCACAATTATGAACTCGTGTTAACAATTTTTGTAAATTTGTACGGAGAGCAATATGAAGAAAAGTCAGTTTGCCAAATTTCTACGGACACACACACGCATGTGCGCGCATGCACACACACACACATACACCACACATAAAACTATTTATATCCTTTGTGTAATTAAATTGAATTAAGGTAGTGGAACCGTAATAGATCAACAACATTTCAGAACCCACAAACTTTCAATTTGGAAACCTTGGTTTAGACTGTAAAAGCTCATTACTTCTGAAACGTTGCGGAACTATTATGGGTCCTCTACTTTAAATACGTAAATTTTGTATTTTCCTTCAAAACTCCTTCTATTGATATAATAGATCATGTCAGTAAAAACCAAGATGGGCATTTTAGGCAAATTTGCCACCATCAAATTGTTACACTAAAACTTGATAAAGATATATACATTATAAATAGTAATATCAATGACCAAATGCTTCCTGAAGGGGTGGTTGTATCATTTTTTTTTTTTTTTTTTTTTTTTTTTTTTTGGTATGTCATTTAACTTTGTTAATGTTGACAAAAAATCAATAGGTTTTGGGATACAATTATTTTAGTGCATAAATGATATTTGAATTTCTTGAAATGGTAATCAAAGCTTATATCAAGCTGTATTTACTAAATTTTAGTATTTTTAAAAGCAAAAATAACCAATAATATAAAGGCAATATCAAACTGGAAAAAAACGAGTGACTCTGAGAGATTTTACAATTCATGAACATGGAGATTGTCTTATAATTTTCAATGATTTTTTTGCAATTCTTAAAAAAACATAGTAAACCACATTAAACCACATGCTTATGTTCAAAGCATCATACATTACTTTTTTGCATATGCAAATAACTATCAAAAATGTAACAGTATAGTTCAAGAGATTCAACATCTCATAAATGATACCCAGATCAGCCCCAATCCTGTGAGGGTATAGTGCGGTTTTATTGACTTGAATCTGACCCCTGCTATTTAGATAAATAAAAATCTGATTATTCCTACTCGGCTTTGCACGTGATTTCATAGGAATGAATAACAAACGATACTGAATTTATTATACATTTTGTTAATTGATAAAATATGTCGGTAATTGTTATTTAAGCATTTTTTCCACAGAGGTCAAATTCGGCTCAAATTAACCAGGCAATACGTGATATCTACAAGGAAATTCCGTAGACCACTTTTGTCCAGAGCAGTTATTGTTAACAGTTATTGCCCTTTGTTGATTGTTTAAAAACGTACCATTGATCTGCTCTTTCTCTTGTTTGAATGAATTTGAATTCGAGGCAAAGGTGCTATTGAGAAAACATTGCAACAAATGAATACATAGTAGGAAAAGAAGAAATTAAAAGTTGCAAGCAATTTATTATTATACCCCAATCTACAAAGTAGAGGGAAGGGTATATTGGTTTCACGATTCTGTTAGTCCGTCCCTCTGTCTTTCCGTTGACTTTTTTGTTCTCAAGAACAAAGAAACCTAGAATCATGAAACTTCATAAAAAGGCTGCTTATGACCAAAGGAAGAGCTCAATATTGTTACAGTCACATAGGTCAAATGTCAAGGTCACAGTTATTTTTAATAAATCATTGTTAGACGCTTTCGTTTCCAGATTCTAACTTAAGAACCAAGTGACCTAGAATCAATATTTTTTACAAACACATCCTGCACTAATAGCACATATTTTTTGGCATAGCGCTGGTGGGGATACTAGTCCTCTTTACAACAGCTCTGGCTTTATTTTATTTTTTCCTACGCATTATATAGTTAATGACCTTTTTGTGAGAACCATCTCCCTGGAATGATAGAAACATTCTATCATCCATAGTCAACTGTATCATCAACTATTTTTGCTTTTTGAAATACCCAATAATTTGAAGTTAGTCTGATTGCATTGGGGTTTACGCAGCTTTTAACAATGCTTATGACATATCGTGAGGACAGGAGCACATTACAATGAATTCACGGTATTTCTTGCATCATAACTAGTGTGACCTAGCCCCCAGTATTTTATTATTCACCCATTTGTGGGAGACGAATGTCGGATAGGAAAATGTGTAGCTTCTGGGGATCAAACCCATAATATCTTGTGATTGACATAAACATAACCAACGTTGTTATGGCGGTTGCCTTTCAGTCTGAAGATGGAATTGAATCACAATACTGTAAACAAGAGGAACCTGAGGGCCCTAAATCGCTAACCTGATATTTCAAGTAAATTATCATTAAGACTCATTTTCCTATGATATGGCATGAACCTTCCCATTTTCAACAGAGTTCATTCTTGTGACCTGGCAACATTTTGATCAAGTTTCATGATGATTGGACTATATTTGTGGCTTTAAGAGCTCTTACGAGAAAATTGTCATTAAGGCCCCTTTTCCCGTGATATGGCACAGATACTTTCCATTTTCATATGAGTTCATCCTCATGACCTAACAAACATTCTGACAAAGTTTCATGATGATTGGACCATATTTGTGGCTTCTAGAGTGTAAACAAAAAATTGTCATTAAGGCCCGTTTTCCCTGTGATATGGCACGGATCCTTCCCATTTTCACTAGACTTCATTCTCATGACCTAAAAAACATTCTGACCAAGTTTCATGAAGATTGGACCATATTTGTGGCTTCTAGAGTGTTAACAAGAAATTTGTCATTAAAGCCCCTTTTTCCGTGATATGGCACTGGCACAGATCCTTTTCATGTGAGCAATTTTTACAATGGACCACCCTAGGAATATTTCTGCAAAGTTTGGTTGATTTTGACCCATAAGTTTAGGAGAGAATGTCGTTTAAAGAAATTGTTGACGAAATTGTCATTAAGGCCCCTTTTCCCGTGATATGGCACGGATCCTTCCCATTTTCACTAGACTTCATCCTCATGACCTAACAAACATTCTAAGCAAGTTATATGAAGATTGGACCATATTTGTGGCTTCTAGAGTGTAAACAAGAAATTTGTCATTAAGGCCCCTTTTCCCGTGATATGGCACCAAGCCATCCCAATTTAGCAATTTTTACAAGGGAACACCCAAGGACTATTTCTGCCAAGTTTGGTTGATTTTGACTCATAAGTTCAGGAGGAGATGTCTTTTACAGAAATTGTTGACGAAATTGTCATTAAGGTCCCTTTTTCCGTGATATGGCACGAATCCTTCCCATTTTCAATAGACTTCATCCTCATGACCAAACAAACATTCTGACCAAGTTTCATGAAGATTGGACCATATTTGTGGCTTCTAGAGAGTAAACAAGAAATTTGTCATTAAGGCCCCTTTTCCCGTGATATGGCACGGATCCTTTTCATTTGAGCAATTTTTACAAGGGACCACCCAAGGACTATTTCTGCCAAGTTTGGTTGATTTTGACCCATAAGTTTAGGAGGAGATGTCGTTTAAAGAAAAAGTTGACGCCGTGACGGACAGATGGACAGACGGACGCCGGACAACGATCGATCACAATAGCTCCCTTGAGCACTTCTTGCTCAGGTGAGCTAAAAAAGAGTTTCTACAAACCCTGGCAGAGAGAGACATAGTTATCATAATAACAGTTTGGTGTATATGTGTCTGGTTGTCTGTCTAATTTTGTTCAGATTTTTTTTCCAACATCTTAAGAACAATTTTGAAATAATTTGGCATGCTTGTCATCCATCATGATTAGATGTGCATTTTGAAAGATATTTTCAGATAGCTCAAAGATCAGCTAAAACTTAAATGGTATAATATGGGATCAACATCAGTGATCCTGTGAAAACCAACTATTTTGTCATTGAAGACTAAAAGTGTAATTTAACAATTTTATGTGAACATATACAAGAGAACAAAATGCTAGGGAAAATTGATTTCTTTTTCCTTGTTATTCCCCCAAAAAGCTTTTTCTTTTTCTGTTACAAGCCCTAGCTGGTATTATTATAGTAAACTTTACCATTACTCTGGGTTCATGATAACAAATCCCGTGGGAACACATTCAACAGGAATACTGGTGCATTTTCCAGGAAGCAGAATCAAGGAGGATTAATCTTAGTTTAATCAATGTAAAATGAATAGGTTTAAACCAACCAAAACCCTTGCGAACACTCCATAGATGGTATTCATTATATATAGGGCCTAGTGAAGCTTTCTATTACTTGTTTCAAGATGGAAATGAGTGCAAGTTAACCTTTAACCTATTGTAGGTTTGATGTTGCTTTCTGCAAAATTGTCAATCCAAAATTCCAACATTTCAAAATACTGCTTATAATTTTATAAAACAAATTCGTGTAAGTATAAAAAGGTATTTTACAGCAGATAAAGTAAAACGGTAAAAGTGTATATGCTGATCAGAGTCTTTATTTTCATTAATTTGCAACTGGTATAAAAGTCTGGCCCATTACGATATATTTTTTGTCTCCTTTAAATGAAACAAATGAGAAATCACCAATGCAGGAAACCCAAAGCTATTTTTTTTTTTTTTTTTTTTTTTTTTGCAGAACTCATGCCAGCAGAGTTTGATTTTAAGGTTTTATTTGCTGCCAGTGTTTAGTGAAGCGGTTTAAAAGCAGTATTAACTACAGGTCAAATTCCTAAGCACTGATGCCAGTGAAGGTGTTAATTACTTCAATTGGTTGATAATGACACTCCCATGAGACCCTAAAACTTGGTTGAAAAACTCAGCCTGGTACTTTTTCCAGGGACTAGTCGCTGGAAAAAGTACCTCAGACTGCTAAAATTTAGCCCACACTTCAAGTCATTAAAACTGTTACCTGTCAAATAAATCTTGAAACAGGCAGTGTCGGCATGGTCATCTCACACCAATTAGTAGGCCATTAGTTTCCATCTGTTTACATGAGGTCTGAGATAACCAAATTATTCCCAGTCGGCGGGGCCAGTCCTATTTTAGAACCAGCAGTTTATCTATCTTTTAAATTTACGAAACTGAAATTTCGTTAATATCTTATGTGAAAAGACAAAAAAGTGATTTATAATATTATTCAGATAATGTGAAAAGACAAAGAATATAACTTTATTATGACATATCCAAAAAATACTAGTGTGAAATTTATCCCAAGAAGAAGAAAATCGAGATAAATCAGCTACTTTGGGTAAAATTGGAACTTTATTTACCCATAATAAAGTCAATATATTGAAATATAAATTTTCAATGGGTGACTAAATCCTTATAACTCCAGCTTTCATAAAGTACATTTTATCTTTTTAGTTCTTGTCACAATTATGAACTCGTGTTAACAATTTTTGTAAATTTGTACGGAGAGCAATATGAAGAAAAGTCAGTTTGCCAAATTTCTACGGACACACACACGCATGTGCGCGCATGCACACACACACACATACACCACACATATACACACATAAAACTATTTATATCCTTTGTGTAATTAAATTGAATTAAGGTAGTGGAACCGTAATAGATCAACAACATTTCAGAACCCACAAACTTTCAATTTGGAAACCTTGGTTTAGACTGTAAAAGCTCATTACTTCTGAAACGTTGCGGAACTATTATGGGTCCTCTACTTTAAATATGTAAATTTTGTATTTTCCTTCAAAACTCCTTCTATTGATATAATAGATCATGTCAGTAAAAACCAAGATGGGCATTTTAGGCAAA
Organism: Fragum whitleyi; assembly: GCA_948146395.1. Classification (NCBI taxonomy): domain Eukaryota; kingdom Metazoa; phylum Mollusca; class Bivalvia; order Cardiida; family Cardiidae; genus Fragum; species Fragum whitleyi. Next base: position 10,989,487 of record OX411558.1, read on the forward strand.
TTTGCCACCATCAAATTGTTACACTAAAACTTGATAAAGATATATACATTATAAATAGTAATATCAATGACCAAATGCTTCCTGAAGGGGTGGTTGTATCATTTTTTTTTTTTTTTTTTTTTTGGTATGTCATTTAAAACTTTGTTAATGTTGACAAAAAATCAATAGGTTTTGGGATACAATTATTTTAGTGCATAAATGATATTTGAATTTCCTGAATGGTAATCAAAGCTTATATCAAGCTGTATTTACTAAATTTTAGTACTTTTAAAAGCAAAAATAACCAATAATATAAAGGCAATATCAAACTGGAAAAAAAAAACAACAAGTGACTCTGAGAGATTTTACAATTCATGAACATGGAGATTGTCTTATAGTTTTCAATGATTTTTTGCAATTCTTAAAAAAACATAGTAAACCACATTAAACCACATGCTTATGTTCAAAGCATCATACATTACTTTTTTGCATATGCAAATAACTATCAAAAATGTAACAGTATAGTTCAAGAGATTCAACATCTCATAAATGATACCCAGATCAGCCCCAATCCTGTGAGGGTATAGTGCGGTTTTATTGACTTGAATCTGACCCCTGCTATTTAGATAAATAAAAATCTGATTATTCCTACTCGGCTTTGCACGTGATTTCATAGGAATGAATAACAAACGATACTGATTTTATTATACATTTTGTTAATTGATAAAATATGTCGGTAATTGTTATTTAAGCATTTTTTCCACAGAGGTCAAATTCGGCTCAAATTAACCAGGCTATAGGTGATATCTACAAGGAAATTCCGTAGACCACTTTTGTCCAGAGCAGTTATTGTTAATAATTATTGCCCTTTGTTGATTGTTTAAAAACGTACAATTGATCTGCTCTTTCTCTTGTTTGAATGAATTTGAATTCGAGGCAAAGGTGCTATTGAGAAAACATTGCAACAAATGAATACATAGTAGGAAAAGAAGAAATTAAAAGTTGCAAGCAATTTATTATTATACCCCAATCTACAAAGTAGAGGGAAGGGTATATTGGTTTCACGATTCTGTTAGTCCGTCCCTCTGTCTTTCCGTTGACTTTTTTGTTCTCAAGAACAAAGAAACCTAGAATCATGAAACTTCATAAAAAGGCTGCTTATGACCAAAGGAAGAGCTCAATATTGTTACAGTCACATAGGTCAAATGTCAAGGTCACAGTTATTTTTAATAAATCATTGTTAGACGCTTTCGTTTCCAGATTCTAACTTAAGAACCAAGTGACCTAGAATCAATATTTGTTACAAACACATCCTGCACTAATAGCACATATTTTTGGCATAGCGCTGGTGGGGATACTAGTCCTCTTTACAACAGCTCTGGCTTTATTTTATTTTTTCCTACGCATTATATAGTTAATGACCTTTTTGTGAGAACCATCTCCCTGGAATGATAGAAACATTCTATCATCCATAGTCAACTGTATCATCAACTATTTTTGCTTTTTGAAATACCCAATAATTTGAAGTTAGTCTGATTGCATTGGGGTTTACGCAGCTTTTAACAATGCTTAAGACATATCGTGAGGACAGGAGCACATTACAATGAATTCACGGTATTTCTTGCATCATAACTAGTGTGACCTAGCCCCCAGTATTTTATTATTCACCCATTTGTGGGAGACGAATGTCGGATAGGAAAATGTGTAGCTTCTGGGGATCAAACCCATAATATCTTGTGATTGACATAAACATAACCAACGTTGTTATGGAAGTTGCCTTTCAGTCTGAAGATGGAATTGAATCACAATACTGTAAACAAGAGGACCCTGAGGGCCCTAAATCGCTAACCTGATATTTCAAGTAAATTATCATTAAGACTCATTTTCCTATGATATGGCATGAACCTTCCCATTTTCAACAGAGTTCATTCTTGTGACCTGGCAAACATTTTGATCAAGTTTCATGATGATTGGACTATATTTGTGGCTTTAAGAGCTCTTACGAGAAAATTGTCATTAAGGCCCCTTTTCCCGTGATATGGCACAGATACTTTCCATTTTCATATGAGTTCATCCTCATGACCTAACAAACATTCTGACAAAGTTTCATGATGATTGGACCATATTTGTGGCTTCTAGAGTGTAAACAAAAAATTGTCATTAAGGCCCGTTTTCCCTGTGATATGGCACGGATCCTTCCCATTTTCAATAGACTTCATCCTCATGACCAAAAAACATTCTGACCAAGTTTCATGAAGATTGGACCATATTTGTGGCTTCTAGAGTGTTAACAAGAAATTTGTCATTAAAGCCCCTTTTTCCGTGATATGGCACTGGCACAGATCCTTTTCATGTGAGCAATTTTTACAAGGGACCACCCTAGGAATATTTCTGCAAAGTTTGGTTGATTTTGACCCATAAGTTTAGGAGGAGATGTCGTTTAAAGAAATTGTTGACGAAATTGTCATTAAGGCCCCTTTTCCCGTGATATGGCATGGATCCTTCCCATTTTCACTAGACTTCATCCTCATGACCTAACAAACATTCTAAGCAAGTTATATGAAGATTGGACCATATTTGTGGCTTCTAGAGTGTAAACAAGAAATTTGTCATTAAGGCCCCTTTTCCCGTGATATGGCACCAAGCCATCCCAATTTAGTAATTTTTACAAGGGAACACCCAAGGACTATTTCTGCCAAGTTTGGTTGATTTTGACTCATAAGTTCAGGAGGAGATGTCTTTTACAGAAATTGCTGACGAAATTGTCATTAAGGTCCCTTTTTCCGTGATATGGCACGAATCCTTCCCATTTTCAATAGACTTCATCCTCATGACCAAACAAACATTCTGACCAAGTTTCATGAAGATTGGACCATATTTGTGGCTTCTAGAGAGTAAACAAGAAATTTGTCATTAAGGCCCCTTTTCCCGTGATATGGCACGGATCCTTTTCATTTGAGCAATTTTTACAAGGGACCACCCAAGGACTATTTCTGCCAAGTTTGGTTGATTTTGACCCATAAGTTTAGGAGGAGATGTCGTTTAAAGAAAAAGTTGACGCCGTGACGGACAGATGGACAGACGGACGCCGGACAACGATCGATCACAATAGCTCCCTTGAGCACTTCTTGCTCAGGTGAGCTAAAAAAGAGTTTCTACAAACCCTGGCAGAGAGAGACATAGTTATCATAATAACAGTTTGGTGTATATGTGTCTGGTTGTCTGTCTAATTTTGTTCAGATTTTTTTTCCAACATCTTAAGAACAATTTTGAAATAATTTGGCATGCTTGTCATCCATCATGATTAGATGTGCATTTTGAAAGATATTTTCAGATAGCTCAAAGATCAGCTAAAACTTAAATGGTATAATATGGGATCAACATCAGTGATCCTGTGAAAACCAACTATTTTGTCATTGAAGACTAAAAGTGTAATTTAACAATTTTATGTGAACATATACAAGAGAACAAAATGCTAGGGAAAATTGATTTCTTTTTCCTTGTTATTCCCCCAAAAAGCTTTTTCTTTTTCTGTTACAAGCCCTAGCTGGTATTATTATAGTAAACTTTACCATTACTCTGGGTTCATGATAACAAATCCCGTGGGAACACATTCAACAGGAATACTGGTGCATTTTCCAGGAAGCAGAATCAAGGAGGATTAATCTTAGTTTAATCAATGTAAAATGAATAGGTTTAAACCAACCAAAACCCTTGCGAACACTCCATAGATGGTATTCATTATATATAGGGCCTAGTGAAGCTTTCTATTACTTGTTTCAAGATGGAAATGAGTGCAAGTTAACCTTTAACCTATTGTAGGTTTGATGTTGCTTTCTGCAAAATTGTCAATCCAAAATTCCAACATTTCAAAATACTGCTTATAATTTTATAAAACAAATTCGTGTAAGTATAAAAAGGTATTTTACAGCAGATAAAGTAAAACGGTAAAAGTGTATATGCTGATCAGAGTCTTTATTTTCATTAATTTGCAACTGGTATAAAAGTCTGGCCCATTACGATATATTTTTTGTCTCCTTTAAATGAAACAAATGAGAAATCACCAATGCAGGAAACCCAAAGCTATTTTTTTTTTTTTTTTTTTTTTTTTTGCAGAACTCATGCCAGCAGAGTTTGATTTTAAGGTTTTATTTGCTGCCAGTGTTTAGTGAAGCGGTTTAAAAGCAGTATTAACTACAGGTCAAATTCCTGGGCACTGATGCCAGTGAAGGTGTTAATTACTTCAATTGGTTGATAATGACACTCCCATGAGACCCTAAAACTTGGTTGAAAAACTCAGCCTGGTACTTTTTCCAGGGACTGAATTAGTGATTAACTTAAGAATGACAGATTATTATGATTCAAACATGGAAAACCGTGTTTATCAAGAAACTTGGGACCATTTGGGATTTTGATAAACTTGTCGTTTAGTAAGGTTTGTCGCCAGTTGAAAGGTTTGAGGAATACACGTCACAAATAGGTCCGGATAAAAATAGATTATCAAGATTAAAACTTATCTGGAAATACTAGTTTATCAAAATAGATAATTTTGGTATCTATATTTAGTCTCACATATATTGAATACTGAATGGTTGCTCATGAAATACCAAATTTATTGCTCGAGCCATATATCCATAGATCAAAACAAGGATTTGCCATCAGCTCCATGATTGATAGGATCAAGGGCTTGTCTTTTAAAAATTGTATCCTTTAAACTGATAAAGATTCTACAATCATCTTAAATCGATAGCGCGTCATTAGCTTAAAAGCACTCAACGACCTCTAGTAAAGCTCGAGGGGCAATCTGAACAAACACGATAAAGTGTCAAAGCTTTTAACCGCAACCCGATAATTAAATATCTCCAGAAATTAATGGGTTAAAGGTTGGATAATGCAGTTGTTCAAAGATAACGGGAAATCGATTTATATTTCTGAATCTTAGATTCTTATAAAAATAGACCTATCTGTGACCCCCTCACGCAAAAGGGTGGTCTTGAATTTGTGAAATATACCGACATCCAGAGGTACAGATAAGAGGGGGTGAAGCCAGTCTAAAATCTTTATTTCTCAATGAAACCCTTTGTTGTGGGTACTCATTTGAATCGTCTCAACAAGACGATTCCAATGAGTACCAACATCATAGGATTCGTGCTTAAATTCAAAATACCCCTCTATGCCCTCTATGTAGCTCTGGACACTGGTCAGCTCCCCCTTTATTCCAGTCCAAACGGATTTGTAAATGTTATGAGTTTGATAGGCAAGAGTCAATTTTTTTATGCGACTAAGAAAATAAGATTAAACAAACGAATACAGCTATTTTCTCCAGAAATGTCGACAGGAAATGGAGATTTTTTAAATTTTCAAGTTGGAATGCGGAGCAATTCCAACTTAGATTTAACAAAACCGCAAAATGAACACAAGATAATTTTATTTCGGGTTTCTTGAGAACACATGTCACGTGAACAGGATGTGAATACACCTTGGCCTATTTTGTATATCTCAACTTGACAAAGACATACAGTTTATTTCATCAAAAAGTAATAATGCTGTACAATTACACAATTATCACTTCACGTATATTATCAACACGCTAATTTATGTTTTAAACGATATTCATTGAAAATCGCGTACGAATATATTAGTTTCTTTAATGCTTTTCGGTGGTTTATCGAGAAATAACGGTAGATTATCACTTGATAATCTCACCGCAAAAGCAGTGAAATTATCAAAAACTTATACCCTGCTTTTTTGAATTTCATCCTATCTGACGTCATCTATGCGGGGCGAAATAAGATACGTCACAATGAACGTTGCATGGCAAATCACGCGCAAAATGACGCGCTTTACGAAAATATGTCCTAGAAATTTCACATTTTGTCTCATTTTTGCAATAAAGAAATAGAATAATCGTTTGTTTTTCGAGTAAGATCGATTAATATTTCATTTCGTGAGCAACAAAAGCTATATTTTCACTCGTGGCTCTGCCACTCGTGAAAATATAGTTTTTGTTGTTCACTCAATGAAATATAAATCGATCTTACACTGAAACACACGATTATCCTCTGTATCACATGTTTGCATTACCATATTTGGAAATCATGTGATAAGTCAAGTCCAATTAGGTCAGCAATTGACAATAGCACTTGCCAATCACGTGATCTGCTTATTTGGCAATGTCGCGATCTGTTTTCTCAGTATTGTAGCAATAGCACAGACCAGCCACGTGATCTGCTTATTTGGCAAGGTCGCGACCTGTTTTTCGTAGTAGTATTTTATAGCTTCTTTTAAAGGTATAGTTTCTCTTTCTGAACGACTTTCTTTTGACAAGGTGTTATATTGTAAATTTCTGTCTAAGCTACGAAATAAAAATATTTTCTTAAAGTGATGATACGCTTTTAAAGTGAATAAATATTTTTGCAACATATTGTCGGGGTTTTTTTTCTCGTAATATTTCAGTTATCTACATGAATGTTTCATTGTAAAAACCAAATACTCATTCACATAAACCCTTGAAACCATATCTTTAATTGAATTATGAATATCTTTGTCCAATTGCATTTATCACCAAGACAATTTGCCATTTGAAACTAACCAACCAGTTCAACTTGTTTTCTTCACATTCTTACACATCAACACGTTTAAGAGCACCACCATACAGTTAGTTACGTCGTGAAATTGGCATTAATCTCAATAAAAAACATTCTTAATCGCTCACTCATCGCTCCATTGATTCATTCCAAACACTCACTCAAACCATTCAAAAACGCTCAAACTTATTAAAAAAATAAGCTCAACATGACATTCAAAATGAATTAAGCAAGAACCAATTCGCGATTTCACTAACATAATTTAAATTTAAAGCGTCTGATTGGTTCTTGACGATATAGAAAGCTATTGATTGAACGTTTATGCATATTTTATATGGGTTTTATATATCGCTAATTTTGTTCATCCTGAACAAAATAAGCGACACTGGATTCCCTCCCTTAAATTTCACTCAAAACTCGCTCCGCTCACTCATTCAACATCATACCTAAATCATTCCAAAATCGTTCACCTTATCAATTTCACGATGTTATTACCTGTACCCCCAACTCAGAAGTAGAGTAGCATATATTGATTTCATCATGTCTGTCTCTCAGTCCATTGACCTTTTGCTTTCCGCTAGATAAACGGAGAAGCAATTGACCTGCAATAACGAAACTTTACACAAATATTGCCCATGACCCAAAGAAATGTCCCATTGTTTCGGGGTCATACATATCACGGTCATCAGTAAATTTTTAAAACTGTTAACAGTTACCACTCTAACTGAACAACCAATTGACCCAAATCATAAAACTTGATACAAATGTTGTCAATGACCCGAGAAAGTGCCCAAGTTTGGAGTCACAAATGTCGAAATCACAATTGAACTTCGTCCAAAAATTTCTTGAGGTTCCAACTCATGAAGTAAAAGACTTCCCTGCGAAAATATCTTTTCATCATGGACAAATCACTTGTTGAGGTCCACTTTGCGACACTTCTAATTTAAAGTGTAATTGATAACTCAAATGGAGCAGAAGTCATTCGAAAAGTAATGTAAAAAATGTTTTGAGTATATAAGTGTTCCCCTGTGCGTCCATTAGTCGGCTGTATGGTCCGTATCATTTTCTTCTTTTTTAGCTCACCTGAGCACAACGTGCTCAAGGGGAGCTTTTAGGATCACCCTGACTCCGTCGTCCGTCGTCAACTTTTTTAAGACTTCTTCTTCTCCTAAACCGTTGGGCCAAATTCAATGAAATTTTGCCAGAATGTGACCCTCTTCAAAATTGTCGCTATATTCTAATTGGCCAATAAATATGGGTATGGCAGGGCGGGGCTTATTTTGAGCCCAAAATCTTTGAACGACATCTCCTCCTGAACCACTGAGCAGATTTCAATCAAACTTTACAAGAATGTTCCTTTGATGACCCACTTTAAATATTGTCGGCAAAATTGTCATTAGCCCATAAATATGGGCGTGGCAGGGTAGGGCTAATTTTGAGTCTCCTCTGTAATGAAAGGGTTGACAGGGTCTATTATGACTTCTTATGATTCGAATTATGTCTTCTCTTCAACAATTAGGCAAATTTGAATGAATCTTTGCTAGAAAGTTTCTTGGATAAGATCAATTGGACCAATCGAATTCAGGTGAGCGGTTTAGGGTTATTCTGGCCCTCTTGTTGTCATTTTTCTTTCACCAGATTCAGGCCTGTATAGTGATTCAGAGGTTTAAGCGTCTCTCAGTGTTGAAATACATTGATTTATATATGCCCGTCAAAAGACGATACGTATTATGTGATCAACTGTGGTGGGCGGGAGGCGTCAGCTTCGTAAGGAGCTTGAGGTCACCGTCTCTCGAACGCATTCCAACTTATCAGTACTTTCAGTACTTTGATTTTTACTGCTAATAAGTAATGAGCAAACAGCAAGCGAACATTGCTAATTTCGCTTTTAAAAGTCATCCTGAAAATCCGATCGTAAAATTAATGACTAGAAACGATCGATAAGGTTCATCAAGACCTTAATGGTCATTAGACATGCGAGGGTCACTTTAAAAAGTTTGAATTATCACCAGACGTTGCACCTATGACCAGAGCCACCGATAGGACGCATTATTTTTGGGTTAAAGCCAACCTTGCCTTTAGAATGGCAAAACGTTGGAAATTGTTTGCAAATTATACCCAGCTATGCTCATGTGCATGCGTGCAAAGCTGGGTATAATTCGCATACAGTTTGCACCATTTTTATCACCCTGAATACAGGCGAGCGCTCGTCTCGTGTTTGATGGATATAAGCGATATTGTCTCCTTTACTATGAAATTGGGGGAGGGGGATTCAAGATTGATTTTAAAGGATCAAAACAACTGACAGAGCAAAGCGTACGTAGAAATTGGCAGGTTTAAGTGTCAATTGACATTTTTTGTACAGATAGTCATAAAGTTAGCAATTGATTTGTAAAATGTAACGTAGTGTGTAAGATATCCCATAGAAAAGTTGAGGGGTAAAACCGTTTTACCATTGGAAATTTCTGTGAAGGGGTCACAATGATTCCTTGGAAGATTTCTCTTGAGATCAAATTTATGTATTTTCATATTGGATTTTAAGGGTCAAAACCCTGGTTTACGGATCAAACACGAACCATAAAAACTATTTATTTAACACCGACTTATATAACAAGTTCTTACAACATAGATTAACTGCTTTCGATTCTGACCTCTGAAGAATAAATCAGTACTCGTTCCGAAAGTCTTGGCCAATGAAAGATCCAAGAGATCATCAGAACTCGCAGCCAATTAAGGACCAAAATCGATAGCCGTTATGTGGCCTTTATGAGATCCTTTGGCAAACTTGTATTTTTTGTGTTCTTACATCGAGAGATTGGAGCAAAAACATAGTATATGTCTATACAATGTTTAGACTATTACTATGTTATTTTACTTAGTCCTCATATGTACTTTCTTAGCTGTCCTCATAGCGCAGTTAGAAGCGCGTCGGACTGTCAATCTAGAGGTCTCGGGTTCAATCCTCGACGGCGGCACTGAGTCTTTTTGAATAGTTCTCTCTTACCAATGGGTTGATAATCGTAGACCTATGTGAGATATCAGCTGGAGGCTAGGAAAGGATGTTGTGGTTGTACTGGTGAGAGAAATACCAGGAAACTATTGTTAGGTGCTCCAGCCGCCGCGATATAACTGAAAAAATAATGAACTGGCGTGAAACGCCATTCATTCAATCAATCAATCAATTTACTTTCTTCTATATATATATTTTCCTTATTCGATAACTATTTGATAACTTTTACATAATCTATTTAAAAAAAACCCAGACATGACATTTCCAACAATTATATATGTGCGCAAAGCAAAGCTTCTGGCCAGCCTGTGCAGCCGCACAGTCTGACCAGAGTCTTCACTATGCTTTATATATATAGATAAGGGATAAGGTCTGATTCGCTCCTCAGACATATAGCATTTATTCTCATTGAATTCTATCGTTGTCGAAACTACCCAATGTTTGGTTATCTTGCACGTGTGAAATTGTTGGAAATGTCACGCACAGGCTAAAATGTCCATGAAATACTGAATATCGCCAAGATGGAAATGTTATCTTCGTATTAAAGATTCGTTTTAAATGAATGTCTATCAAAAATGTCACGTGTTCCATAAGGATCAATAATTCCGTGATGCTGGGTTATTAAAATGGTTTATAGTGAAAGCTCTTCGATTTCTCCTCTTATCATTATTCCAGTTATTGATTATATATCATCCATCGTGATCTTTAGCTTATTACAAAATCCCTAACATGATGGTTATGACCTTACGTGCTTGGGGACAGATTCGATGTCTTCAACGAAACCCATGACACTCTCCACATTATGTTGCTGTTGTTGTTGTTGTTGTTTTCAACTATTTTAAAATATCGAGTTTCTCTAAGTATAGATTTTTCTCTTAAAAAAATGAAGTGCGAGACACGACGTAAAGAAGGTTTAGGTTACATTGACATTGAAAATGTCTTAACCAAAAACGCGATACTAAACGTCAATTTAACCAACACCCCCCCCCCCCCCCCCCCCCCGAGAAAAAAGACAAACGATATCCTAGTTCAAAATGCGTAAATCAAATAATAGAATAACCGCTGTAGACGTCGTTAATTCGTCGATGTCATACACGCGAGAAAACACCACGTTTTTTTTCAATTTGCATAATTTATCCTGTCCCAGTTAACCAGCCAAATGACAGACTACGTGTATGTTCCCTACAACGGTCCATTTTCAAAGAAGTTATAGATGACTTTTTTCAGCTGGTGAAATTTATAAGGTCTTTGTAATTTGGAGGAGAGAAGAAAACGTTGTGGAAAACGACGAAATGGTCTGAAAAGTGATTTCTTGATTATTGTTTGATATCATTATCATTATTTGCCGCGTCGAAGTCAGGAAAACTATAACAATGGATCAAAGAAATGAAATTATGTTCATATCAGCTAGGACACTTCATTTTTATGTCATCTGAAAAGAACATATACTGACGTCAAGAAAAACGCTTCAGTGAAAAATTCTTTTCTGTATGAAATTTTGCATCGTGAAAAAGATGGGTTAGCTTAAACAAAACTCCATAATCTCGTGTCTAAATGAAAAGATTTCGATTTCCTAAATTTCTATACCTAAACTTGAGAAGCGGTCACTATGTTTTTGAGCAACACGTATTCCCTGTTAACACCTTTGCTTCGAAACAAAATTATACATGTGTCTTAAGCATTTGATATGCTAGTGATTCACGTACGAAGTGTAGGAATATCCCCACACGTTTTATTACAAAGACGATAAACCCATTATTGACATCGTTATACTGACCTCTTGGAATGGGGTTGGATCGTTTAAACTTTAAAATGAACCATATTGACAAGAGTTAAAATAGTGCATTTTAGTACATTACCTGAAAAAATGACCCAAAATTACTACATTTTCGTCCGAAGTACTTTCCAGTTCACGGAAAAGTCCGAGCGATGCTCCCAATGAAATAAATATAACTCGAATAATCTGGAGGTACACGGACATAATCGCTAACAGAACAACTAATTTATTGAAATGCGTATTGTAGACTATAGGCCCAGTTTAAAAAAATATGAAATAACAAACATTTCTATGCTTCCTTGGAATGTTAGAATACGAGCACATAAAAAATAATTCATTCAATTCATGACGTGTTAGAATCCATTGCCTAAATCTGAATTAATCAGATAGAAACGTTTTGAATGAGTTTTTAATGATACATTCATAGATGGCATAAAACCAATTTACTAATGGCACGTCCATTGCATTGAATTATTCCATTACTTGTTTTAATATGTTTCAAACAGTGAGAATTTCAACACTTCTCTGGCAAGTCACGGCTTGTTAAAGCTTTGGCAAATAGTGCACATGCATGCAAACCGATCTTAGTTTATACTACTTATTCATTGTGAAAAAAGCTTACAGCCATAGTCAGCTCAAAAAGCTCAGTTGGTAGAGCACCGAACTTCAAAACCTTTGAATTTTGACCACATGGGTTCGATCCCGGACTGGCAACCTATCAAACTAATTGTCTTCGGATGAGACGTTAAACCGAGGTCTCGTGAGACAGTTGTTTACACCGAGCACGTTAAAGAACCATGGCGGATCTCATCGTGGTCATCGGACATCGCCTTGACTCTGCTGAGCAAGTTTTCTTTTCTCGTGAGCAGTTAGGGTAGTGTTCATGTTTACCTCCATAATGAGAAAATAAGGATGTCAACACAATATAGAGAATTTTCGACTTATGATATCGACATCAAACGTTCGAAATTTTGATGCTGTCGTTGAAGAGCGTCGGTATATCATGGAATTTGTTTTTCGTAATTTATCGCCCTTTCTATATGACACAATCGTTTTTATTGGCGTCAGTATATAATTTCAAATCAGAAGATTCTTTTTGCGGGTTCGTAAACAACAGTTACAATGAACTGCTACTAATAGATTTCAAACTTCCATAGGAATATTTCATGTATGCTCATTAATTAGTTAATGAGGTGAAAACCAATGTGATATCATTTTAATGACACGTGCATTAGACCTCAAGTATGCATTTGATTTACATTAATCATAGAATAATTGTTTTAACGTGGTACTAGAAGTGACAATTCTTATACAGTGTGGTTTGACTTTTTTCTTCATTTCTAAATAAGATTAAAAAAAGACTTCGTAAGCACGTTAAAACGAACATATTTTTTTGCAATCTCAGAATCGTTGCATTTTAATCATTTTCAATTGAAACCGCTATCAAGAGAAATCTTTGACCTAATTTTCTGTGTTGTTTTGACACTGATAAAATCCATTTGTTTTCTTTTTATCCCAATCGGGAAATCTCCGTCAGCCATGTTTGATTTATTGTTTTAATCAAGACGCCATAAAAGGAACCGCTTCATTTGAAAACTGACATGGAATACTGTTTTATAGTAAGGATATTCATTCCTCAATCTAGACCTGCGTTCATGATGACAAAACGATGCAAACTGTTTGCAAATTTTACTGGAATGGTCCTTTTGCGTGCAAAGCGTGGAAGGAATCGTAAACAGTGCAATTTGGTAGCATATTCCACCAATCGACGCATCTTAAATTAATAGCGAATTTACTAAGTAGAGGGTGCCTGCATATACATTGGTTTGATCATATCGAGGGGCTGGAGTAAAATCAAAGTTTGTGAAGACACATGCTTTTGAAATAAGCCCTCGTTAAAAAGCATGAATATTCGTTCCTCAATACAGTTTAATTTTGGACATAAAATTTTCCGATCGACGCATCTTAATGAAATTGCTAACTTACGATGGAGAGGGTTCGACCATATCGAAGGATTGGAGCAAAAACATATACAAGACACATACTATGCTTTTGAAATAAGCCCTCGATATACTTTTCCTGTTTAATTATTCGTCGGTATATATTCAGACTCTTCCGATTTCTTATAATCTTACTTAAAAAGACTGCCTCGGTGGCCTAGTGGTAAATGCACTCGATCCGTGACCTGGAGGTCCTTGGTTCGAGCCCCACTGTCGACGGGGTGTGTTTATAGGCAAAACACTTAATAGCCAGCCGTAGTTCACCCAGCTGTAAAAATGGGTACCAGTGGGTTTAAATCACTGCCTCTCTCTCAGGGACGTGAAAACATCAGGATTGAGTGTTCGAGAGCGATTCTATAAGCTTAAGCTTTCGTCGCAATCAAACTAAAAATAAATTAGTATAAACTGAATTAAAAAGACTCTTCGACAAAAACCACGAATTAATGTTCTACATTTAGAAACAATATCTCCCTATTTCATTTGTGGTCAATTAGATGTCATGGTCCGGACGAGCTTTTTGAATAGTGCTGTATTCGTCTGCCGGGACGAGAATAGTAAAGATGATACGAATGCCAGACAATCAAAGATGAAATGCTGTGTATTGAAATCAATAATAGTGTCTTAGAACGTGTGGGGAATTTATATGGAGCACAGTTGGTTACATCGTGGAATTGACATTCATCTCAATCAAAACCATTCTAAATCGCTCACTGAGCGCTCAATTCCTTCACCCCATACACTCACTCAAACCATTCAAAAACGCTCAAAAAAACTAAAAAGTATAAGATCAACAACTACCTTCAGAATTAATAAAGCAGGAACCAAATCGCGATTTCAATTACATAATTGAAAGTATAAGCGTCTGATTGGTTATTGAAGAAATGTGAATCTTTTTATAGAACTCTTGTGGATATTTTATTAAAGGGAGTAATACATATCGCCAATTTTGTTCATCCTGAACAAGATTAGCGATATTAAATTACTGCCCTTAAATTTCACTCAAAACTCGCTTCTCCCACTCATTCAACATCATTCCGAATCATTCCAAACTCGTTCACCTTGTCAATTTTACGATGTTGTGAACTGTATATGTCTAGATTCAAAAAAATGAGATCGTCCTCCTATTTGAAACCCATTCAGTTAATCTTGTTGACTTCTGACTGAACAGTGGAGTATCTGTTGGTAAACCGTCACTTTCTGATGTGATGATTTTACGTCACCAGACAAATTTTCTGCAAACGGCGAAATAACTCACATTTTACCGTCTATCGAGTTTTTTTTTTAAATAAATCAGGGTTCGACACTAAGGGGAGTCCAGGAATCCGAGACTTCTTCTTTACCAGAAAGGACACCTTCATTTCTCAAGTTTGAAATCCGGTGGACTCCATGGATCATAATGAGAATATTTTAACCGACAAAATACACATGACCGTTTTCTGTTCAAGGACAACCATTGTCTAACTGTAGCTCTATTCATTTCAAACCTCGCGGAAAATAAAATGTGCTTGCACCAAGTTGTATTTTGAACAAACAAAAAAAAAAATAATCAACATTTAATCTAAAGGAGATCATTATGGAAAAGACGAAATTGCCTTCCTTTAAAACACTTTGTTCTTCCATTATAAAAATTCGGAATCACTACTTTGAGCTACGACTTCTTTATTTCAGAAGTTGGGAGTCCAGTGGACTCCTTACCCAAAGAAGTTAGTGTCGATCCCAATTAATGTTTACATAATGCGTTATGATCATGATCTTACTCCCCTAAATTTCAGATTGGGCAAAGTGTATTTTCAAGTTGTTTATTTTTAGAAAATCGACATGTTTTCAATTTTTTGTTTGAAAATAAAGTTTATCATATTCTATCTCAAAAAAAAAGAAAGAAAAAAAGAAAAGAACACGCTCGAAACACGTTTTCTCCTACGTCAGATATTTAAGAAATAGAAGTAAGTTCCCAAGCTTTTTGCTAATGAAATCAATCATATTAAAGGAATTTTTATTTTCCCGCAAAACATGTCTTATTGGCGGTTACGGCCCTCTTGCAGAATCTACAAGAGGTTCATAGGTATCATATTTTTTTTACAAGCGAACTGTCCGTAACTTAAGCATATCTGAAAATTACTGACGAAAGCCGGTGTCGAACGCACGCGGACAAGTAATATCAAATTAAATGTTTATAAGTCAAATGCTCTCCACCTTGGCAAAGAAGATCATCTATGGCACAGTGGTTAGCGCAAAGGACTTGTAAACCAATAATTTAGATATTACTTGTCCGCGTGGGTATCGACAACGACTTTCGCCACTAATTTTCAGCAATGCTGTATGCTTCAGTTGCGGACAGTTGAAATAGATATAGCTCATTTTAACCTATATAAACCTATGTACAGCACCGAGCTTTTGACAAAATGCGGAGAAGAAGATGGGGAATAAAAAAAGACTAAAAAATGATTTTACTAAAAGATGCACTTAGTACCTCTTTTCTTTCATGTAACGTCACGTGACTGCGCGGCCTTCGCAGTCTGACAAGGGTCGAACCTTTTCACACTTGACTGATTTTCTTAATTCTAAATGAGCATTCTACCTTATTGTGGAAGAATATTTGAAATACGACATCTCGTCGATTTCACTTCAACATGAAATAATTTTCTTATCTAAATTTTATTTTACGGAATTACCAGATTGTCCATTTTTGCGTAACGGGTCACAAATATAACAAATGTACGACCTGTGCTCTGATATTGAGTAGAATATATAATTTTGGATAAATTATTAATATGAAATAAGAACCTCTATTACTATTTTGGTTCCAGAATGACTTAGCTCTGAAAACACAATTATATTTACTACAAAAGCTATAATAGGATCCCTAACTGAATTATTCATATAGCAATTAATCAAAGGAACAAAGTTTTACAAAAACTCAATTAAGAATTAAACAATGCAATATATCATCTAGAAACACCAGTTGGAATGCGTAAAGACCCGAACCTCTGTTTTCCCAGATATTGTATGAGTATCCAAACACAGTTAATAGCATCGTAAAATTGACACTCATCTAAGTCAAAACCATTGAAAATCGCTCACTCAGCACTTCATTCATTCATTTCAAACACTCACTCAAACCATTAAAAAGGGCTCCAAAATCACTAACCAGCCCGATTAGCTCAGTTAGTAGAGCACCGGACTTCAAAACCATTGGAGTTCGGCGGCGTGGGTTCGATTCCCGGGCTGGTACACTAATAAAAACTAATTGTCTTTCGGATAAGACGTGAATCCGAGGCCCCGTGAGACGGTGCTTTACACCGAGCACGTTAAAGAACCATGGCGGATCTCAGCAGTAGTTTCGTCATGTATCCTTGCACTATCCCCCGTAACAACTAACCGTCTTCTGGGGGCGTCGCTCATATGGGCATGTGCTACGGTAGCGACGATAAATAAACGGAAATACACACTAAAAATCACTTAAATATGTGAGATCAACAAAATGAAATTCAAAATAAAAAAGCTTAAAAAATGGCGATTTCACTGGTGTAAATGAAATTTTAAGCGTTTGAATGGTTCTAGAAGAAATAAAGAACTATCTATAGGAATAGTGTGCATTTTTATTAAAGGGAGGTTATAATTATCGCTAGTTTTGTTCAATCTGAACAAAACTAGCGATATTGTATTACCTTCCTTTAATTGCGTTCAAAACTCGCCCCACATACTCATTTTCATTCCAAAATCATTCCAGAATCATACACCTTGTCAATATCACGTTGTTGTTAACTGTAGGATGTCGTCGGTTTGGATTACAACCTTTTGTCCATAAAAATATAAATACGATACCTATATCATACTTACTAGATAAAAGGGGGAAAAATAAATTCAAGAAGTAGAAAATAAAACTTAAGGGCCTTTACACACTTTATGTAAACGCCAAGTTTCGTGGCTCCGTGAATTAAAAAAAAAACAAAAAAAGAAAAAAAAAAAAAAAAAAAAAAACACCAGAATTCCATGTCTATGCAGGCTGATCTCAGTCTGTAATGTCTGCCAAATTCATGTCTGTCTAATTTTGATCGTTTTTGTGATATCTTTAATTCAATAGTTAAGAATTTACAGGTCAGTCCTACGAGTTATCATCTATTCTTGGAATCCATAGACATATTCAACGGTAATATCACGCTTATTGGTTTGGATGAAAATAAGTTTTCTTCATGACTCGGTAATTATTGATTCCGCGAAATCATCAGAACGTCGGAGCTTGATTTGATTTGTGGCCAAGAAGACGTCTTTTGAATATAATTCCGCTTCAGGAATCATCAATACATAGTACGCCGGGTCATGGAAAAAAACTTGTTCGATTCAAAGAAATCGCCATATACATTAATCTGGCCCGTCCAACGGAGAGTGACACCATCATGAGGACTTCGTAAACACGTTTTTTGAAAAAAAAAGTGATTTGATCCAATAGCGATCACCAAGAGATCGCAAATATAAAGTAAATGAAAATACAGTAAAACAGGATGATGCTTCTGCGAAAATATCTTTTCTCGGCTAATCTATACAAGTCCGCACTATTAAATTATGTTCGATATTTTTAGCATATCTAAGACTGACGTAATGATGGCCACACGAGAGAAATAAATGAGGCTGTGCGTGACATTTCGAACAAGAGAAAGCAAAGCCAAGCCTCTGGTCAGCCTGTGCATCTGCACGGTCTGACCAGATTCTTCACTATGCACTCTGAAGATAACCGCGAAATTGACATTAATCTCGAGATCAAGATCATTCCAAATCACTTGCTCAGCGCTCCATCCATTCATTCCAAACACTCACTCAAACCATTCAAAAACGCTACAAACTCACTGAAAAAGATGGAATCAACAACCCCACCAAAAAATCAAGTTTGAAAAAAATCACGATTTCACTGACATTTTTTAAAATCGTAAGCGTCCGATTGGTTCTTGAAGAAATAGGAACATTTTATAAAACTTGTATGCATATATTATTAAAGGGAGGTAATGAATATCGCTAATTTTGTTCATCCTGAATGAAATTTGCGATATTGGATAACCTCCGACTAATTTCACCCAAAACTCGCTCCACACACTCATTTAATTTCATTCCAAAATCATTCCAAAATCATTCTCCTTGTCGATTTCACGATGTTGTTAAGTGTAAGGTCTTGACACTTCCTCAGGAGGTCAACAAATGTTCTTATTGAAAAATGTGGTAGTCTAGTCTGATCAATGTTTTTGCATAGAACACATATGAAAAATTGTTGGAAATGTCACTCAACGTAACGTCAGATATCGTCATTGCTTGACCAACAAGGTGAAAGATGTATAAATCAACGATATCATGACTACAAAGATGTTCTTATTTGATTTATAGAGAAAATATAAACAAACAAAAAAAACAAGAAAGACTCTACAGTTAACAACATCGCGAAATCGTCATTCATACCGATCAAAATCATACTTAACCATTCACTCAGCGCTCCATTAATTCATTCCAAACACTCACTCGAACCATTCAAAAACGCTCAAGATTCATTGAAAAAAATCATCAACGTCATTTAAAATAAATAAAGCTTAAAAAAATCGCGACTTCGCTGACATAATCCAAATTGTAAGCGTCTGGTAGATTCTTGAAGAAATAGGAAGCATCTGTTGAACTTGTATGAATATCTTATTAAAGGGAACAAAATTTGAGATATTGGATTACCTCCCATTAAATTCACTCAAAATTCGCTCCACACACTCATTCAATTGTATTCTTAAATCATTCCAAACTCATTCACCTTGTCAATTTCACGATGTTGTTAACTGTAACATGTAGCAATGTATGCTACAAAAAGATAATATATCGAGGCGGACAGCTCAAAACTAATATTGTTATTAATACATTTAGAAGAACATTCACTAGTTTTGAGTATACTCATTGATAAGCTGTATAAGCGCACGTTTTGAATTGAACAAAATGAAAATTGTAGAGTGCTAGTAGAAGGACATACCTCTCACAAAAAGTCGAGTATATTCCAAGGGGTCAGCGCAAAACTATTGTAAGTGCCTATCGATATATAGGCACTTACAATAGTATTGCCCCTACATTGGCACTCATCCTTTCCGACTATATGCCCCCCCCCCCCCTCAAATGTGTGTATAATCTTAAATTTATAGGCCTATGGGATAGCAGATGTAGGCTAGGAAAAGATTTCTTAGTAGAACTGGTTCGGAAAATACCAGGAATCCGTTGTTAGGTGCTCCAGCCGCGACATGGCTGGTAAAAGCGGCGTTAAATCACATACAAACAATAGTATTGCACTGAACCCTCGATTCAAATAACCCGCAAAACGTATATTCATTTTTGGTGGACGTTTACGTTCACCAGTGTTAATACCAAGTAATAACAATCCTGTCAGTTTTTAATAGGTTTTCAAAACAGCAGTGCTCACTTGGATTCAATTTACTCTTTTTCAAGAATTGTATCCGTCTGACAACTATGCATTTTAAAAATGGGGTGAAACAAGGAATCTTCATAACTTGTTGAAATCAATTGCAATTCTGAGATCAGGTGAACATTTTGCTTGCGTAGAAAAACTTTTCAGGCAGAGTGAGTAATTTGCCCTTTTTTTTTTCCAATGGTCTATGGGAGGTCACTTGGTGAATGGAATTACTGGAATGGTAACCTCCCCTGACACTACTTAGGTATATAAAACTATGACCAATTGATTGAAATTACGGAATACACATGAATAGCGATACAGCCCGAGCAGGTAAAGTAAAACATTTAGGTTGTGTGATAAAGGTTTATGCAAAGGGGTTTTACTTTACTTTTCAATATAACATAGCCAATCTCAAGGAGACGAGTGTCTGCAATTTTTTACCTGTGTATATAAACACTTACCTTTTCTTTCTTTATTTGAGAATGAAAATCGCGGAAAAATTAATTATTTTATAGTGTTTTATAGAAATAGACGTCATCAATTTAAGTGTTTATACTCTAGAGGCCACAAATATGGACCAATCATCATGACACTTTGTCAGAATGTTCTGCAGGTCACAAGGATTAACCCTATTGAAAATGGGAAGGATCCATGCCATATCACAGGAAAAGGGGCATAAAAGACAAATTTCTAGTTCAAACTTTAGAGGCCACATATTTGGTCCAATTATCATGAAACTTGGTCAGAATATTTGTCAGGTTACAAGGATGAATCTTACTGAAAATGGGAAGGACCAATGCCATATCATGGGAAAGGGGGCTTTGATGACAATGTTTTTGTTTACACTATAGAGGCCACAAATATGGTCCAATCTTCATGAAACTTGGTCAGAATGTTTGTCAAGTTACAAGAATGAACCCTATTGAAAATGGGAAGGATCTGTGCCATATCACAGGAAAAGGGGCCTTAATGACAATGTTTCTTGTTTACACTATAGAGGCTACAAATATGGTCCAATTATCATGAAACTTGGTCAGAATATTTGTCAGGTCACAAGGATGAACGCTTTTGAAAATTGGAAGGAGGCATGCCATATTACAGGAAAAGGGGACTTAATGTCAATTACCTTGTTTACACTCTAGAGGCCACAAATATGATCCAATCTTCTCGAAACTTGGTCAGCATGTGTTTCTTGACACAAGGATGAACCCTATTGAAAATGGGAAGGATCCATACCATATCATGGGAAAAAGGGCCTTAATCACAATCTTCTTGTTTAAACTCTAATGAATAATAAAATTGCAATTATGACTTTTTTGCATGGTCCTCTTGTTAAGCAGATAACAACATTATCATAATTTTAATTATGAGACTACGGAGAATCGATTTGCATTACAAAATAAGAATAATAACCTTGATCATCTAATTGTCATTTCTTTCCTTTTATACCCAATGGATCAGACAATCACTCTTTAAACTACACCCGGCATAATGCCGAAAGTTATCAAAACCTTGTAATTACAGGACTTTGGTTGACGATCGACGATATATGTTGAGAAATGTATATCTGAAAAAAGATGCGAACTTGGGTCAGGTCATTTTCCTTTTCATCATAATTTTACATGTAAAATTCCTCCACATCTCAAAAAATGGAAGAATCACTCTAGTATGCCAACAGAAACGTCCACCATCAGTACTTTCAGTGCTTTGATTTACTAATGATATTCTTCTCATCGTATAAGTAGCGCCAAAATTGTTCCAGAATAACAGTTAGGTCTACTGGTAATAAGAAAATTTAGTTATTATAGGCGATGTAACAATTTTCCTGAAGGATTAACCGGTCCCACCTCCCTATTTTTCTGCATTACATGGCCTGATTTGATTTCCATCTAGAGAGACCTTCATCGGAATTTAATCAAGCTAAGCGAATAGAACTAGGCCAGTCAGTAACAATGTAAAAGTATTGCCGCTAGCGAGCGAAGATGAGAACTGCTTTTCATCAATTCCAATTATTGTCTGAATGTTACAACAATTACTGTTCTTTTATTTCATTTTGGGTCAAAGTTTGCAACTTTTGTGTGTGTATACCTTGGTTAATTTGACCTAAATTTGACCTCTGTGGAAAAAATGCTTAAAACACAATTATCAACATATTTTATCACCTAGCAAAATAAATATTACATTTAATACCTTTTGTTATTAATTCCTATGAAAGCACTTGCAAATCCGAGGAGCAATAATCAGATTTATTCATCTAAATAGCAGGGGGCAGATCCGGGTCAATGAAACCGCGCTATAATTTTTCAAAAAGAAAAAAATGAAAAAAAAAATACCACACTATTTAAAAAAAAAAAAAAAAAAAAAAAAAAGAAAGAAAAAGAGAAAAACAAAAACAATAAATATATGTCTAGTGTAAAAACTTTCGTTCCTTTTCACTTTATTTCATATTTCGCTAATTAAGTGAGCAAAATATATTCTTTATTTCTTCCATATATGGAGAGCATGATAACAATGTGATAAAGAATATAAACATGAAATTGTGTTTTGAAAATTGGTTGGCAAAAAAAACCCAAAAATCGTATTTCAATTCGATACCAACTGGTTTTGAAATAAAGACATTTTTTAAATATTATCAATTTCGACAATTAGAGGATGAGGATGAATTGTTATGAATTTACCAAACTTGCATTGATTTGCTTTATGCAATTTGTTGTTTTTGTTTTCTTAAAAGTAGAAATATCTTATTTCAAAGTGGGTATAAATTTCAAAACGAGTTCGTATCGCATTGAAATAAGATTTTGAGAATATTTTGCTACACCAACCCACATTGAAAAAAAATATTTCGAACAGATTTTTATTTCAAAACCGGTTGTGCAACTCTAGTGATTGTCCTTAATTGGGACCTGTCATAGAATATGCTATACTCGTATATATATACCAACTCACTAACAATCAAAATTATGTCATGGTTGAGATAAGTTATCATTAGTTACAATAAATGCCTCGTTTTAATTTCGTTTTTTTCAAATATTAAAGCTAGAACCGATTTTTACGTGCACATACCCGATTAAGAAAAATTCTAAGTCGGATAAGTGAAATTCCGCCCGCTATATGCACGACTAAGAGAAACCAGTACTTTTAGTGCTTTGATTTGAACAATCGGTTTATTTTTTTTAAAGTAACCGCGAAATCAATGCCTCGGGATCTTTGATTTAATCTATAGATTAATTTAAAAACATATGCTCTCTAGAAATAAACCCATAGATAAAATCAAAGTACCAAAAGCATTTTCAATACAATTGCAAGTTATAAAACCCGTAGAAGCCGCTCACCCGTTACAGTAAACTTGAAAACATTTTCGTCTGCCTCGGTTTCTGTTTCAATACATTTGCCAAACAAGGAATCAATTGTCCGCCTACACGCCTTCTTATACTAATAGGCTGGAGAAAACGTGGTATTTCTGCCAACAAGAATGTGCATTCAGTCAATGGTTCATATGAGACTAAACCATCATCAGACGACGAAAATGACAGACTCGCCTTCTTTGAAAGATGATGCAGACGACAAAATAAAGGACTGAAAACAACAAAATGAGATAGAACGTACTTTGATGAAAGGGGGGACTGTTGCTTTGTGGGGTACCTTTGTTCCATTGATCGTATTTCCTTTACGTCATAGTTACAAAATTAAATTATAGTCATCGAATAAGAGCATCGACGTTTGACAAAACTAGTCCGGAATTCGTGCCCGTAATTCTTAATTTTTTTCATTCTCTAATTTCAACACTTTTTTAAAATCGATATTTTTTATCTAAAGTTTAGCCATTTTTTACGCTTCCTGGTGGATAGTCAACATTCCTTTGTCGATTTTTTTCTAGTCAGCTATAGCTGGCAACATCGTGAAATAAGCTCCCATCTCGGTCAAAACCATTCCAGACTTGTGACACTCGCTCAGCGCTCCAATCATTCATTCCACACACTCACTCACACCATTCAAAATCGCCCCGAAATCGTTCAAAATCACTTACAAATCGTTCAAAACGATCAACGTGTTATTCAAATCGACCAATTTTTTCTAAGATATGATTTGCTGGTATGGATTTTAAAACGTCTGATTGTTTGGTGAAGACACACAAAAAAGAAAAAGTAAATTGTGTCTATTTATTAAATGGAGGGGGGGGGGGTTAAAAAATATCGATAAATTCGTCCAATTTGGACGAATTTATCGATAATGTCTTACCTACATTGACTTTCACTGAAAACGCACTCATTCAATTTCGCGCCAATACCATTCGCCTGGTCAATTTCACGATTTTCTTAACTGTTTCAAAACCTGTGTTTAGGGAAACAAAAAAGGTGTGGATTTTCAGATTTTAACAAAATTAAGGCGGTTTGTATATTTACATGTAATTTGTCAATGTGCGAACGTTTTAATCTTGAACGCAATGCTGCAGTACGACTAAAAACTTAGGCCTAATTTTGTTCGGAAAACTTAATTTCAGAGGGTTAAATCTTTAATTTCAAGAACAACCATTGAATTTATTCATCACCTTACATAATAGGCCCGAAGTAGTTCCGTAACATTTCGGAACTCATGATCTTTCACAATGTTGACCGAGGTTTCCTGATGATTTCATTGGAAACCTCGGTTAACATCGTTTAAATTCATTACTTCAGAAACGTATCGGAACTAGTACGAGTCCAATTCTTCAAGATATAAACGGTTTGAATCTATAGACTCTTTCGTGAATGCAGGAATGTAGTTTTAGTAGATGGGAGATAAATCATACATGAACAACTCAGACATGATTATTTCCCTTTATACTATATTCGCTACCCATTTAATGGATAATGTAGATGTAAATGTATACATTTTTTTCTTTTATCCTATTAACCAGGGATTTACAGTAAAAATGCTGGGATAAAAATTTTATTCTCGCTAGTGTCGTATACATTCCGATTCAATGTACGAACAATGATGACAGTTGGTAGCGCCGTCGTAAATTTGACATTAACTTCGATCAAAATCATCCTAAATCGCTCGAGCAGTGCTCAATTCAATGTTTTCAAATCACCCACTAAAAAACGCTCCATAATCACAATTGCAAAAGCTCCCTATACAAACTCATTCATTTTCATTAAAAAAAAAAAAAAAAAAAAAAAAAAAAAAAACATTCGAAATTCATTCAACTTGTTGCCATGATTCCACAATGTTCCCAAATGTAATAGGAGAAGTAAGGATAGATTTTTCGGTCTAAACTGATGGATCATAGGCATGTCTCGTTTCTTGCAAATCAATACAAGGTAAGAAAAGTATCTTATAACTTTACAAATATCCGAATGATAACATCCCATATGATATTTTTTATGATATCACATTGATATTTTTAGAACAATGACATAATGCGGTTATTTTTAGAAACTTGCATTTCTGTGCGAAACATCGATGAAAAGAAGGCAAGTAGAGGTTATGAGATAAACATAATACGTGCTTAGTGTATTGTACGAATAATTATCTTATAACTATACAAATATCCGTGTGATAACATCCCGTATGATATTTTTTATGATGTCACATAGTTATTTTTAGATCAAATATATAATGTGGTTATTTTTTAGAAACTTGCATTTCTGTTGGAAACATCGACAAAAACAAGGCAAATAGAGGTTATAAGATAAATATGACACGTACCTAGTGTATTGTATGAAAAAAATATCTAACTCGGTTGTGGGAATTGATAATTGTCTCGGCAGAGCCTCGGCAATTGCCGGTCAATTCCTCCAACCTCGTTAGATAATATTATTCATACATTACACTAAGTACGTAAATATTTACAATACTTGTACATTTTACACGTGATTTGGAAAAAATGTAACAAGTCGTGTCTGAGCCATCTTGGAAGGTGGAAAGTTACAGTTAAGAACATCGTGATATTTGCTTTCATTCCTATCCAAATCATTTTAATCATTCACTCGGTGCTCCATTCATTCATTTCAAACACTCACTCAAACCATTCAAAAACGCTCAAACCCATTAAAAAATTAGAATCAACAACATCATTCAAAATAAATTTGGATTGAGAAAAATCGCTTTTTCACTGACATGATTAAAATTGTAAGCGTCTGATAGGTTCTTGAAGAAATAGGAAGCTATTTATAGAACTTGTATGCATATTTTATTAAAGGGAGATAATCAATATCGCTAATTTTGTTCATCCTGAACAAAATATGCGATATAGATTATCTCCCATTAAATTCACTTCCAACTCGCTCCCCACACTCATTCAATTTCATTTTAAAATCATCCCAAACTCATTCATCACGTCAATTTCATGATACCTTTATTTGGACCTTTTCTCCTTTAGTTTGGCATTTGGCATTTTTTTCTTTTCGTCATCTAGTATGCTTATTTACACTTTCAAAAAGTATCAGGGTATTTATACTTAAAATAGTAGACCCGTAATAGTTCCGCAGCATTTCGGCACTCATGAAAATCATTAGGAAATCTCGGTTTACACTGTTCAAGTTCATTACTTCCGAAACGTTGCGCAACTATTACGGGTCTACTACCTTAAATTGTTTCAAGTACCAGACCATTGCTGTATACTCGCCGCGAGAACGCAGTAGAGTCGTCACCGGAGTGTGGTAGGAGCACCGTGACACCATCATGGACGTCGTTAACACGCAGAATACATCCCCACCCCCCTGAAAAGTATGCCTATTTTCCGGCGATCTCACTGCGATTTGAAAAATTCTTGATCGCTGTTGAAGCGCGGTACAGTCACCATCTAGAGTTACAGGCCCTTTACATCATTCAATATTTGCTTTTTTTCCATCTTATTTCACCACCAAAATGTCGCATGTACAAATTGAACAGGGTATAAATGCAACAATTTGTTCTCCCACAGACGTTCTGTATATGTGACCCGTCACGCGAAAAGGGACCATCTGGGTAGTGCGTAAAGTGTCGATCCTAGTCAGACTGCGCGGATTGCGCAGACTGACTAGGGTCTAAACTTTTCGCACTTGGCTGATTTTCTGAATCTTGGATGATCATTCTACAATCCTGTATATATACAATACTTACTTGGTGTGTTATATGAAAAAAAAATATAAGGAAGTTGGGAGAATTGGAACTTGTCGAGGCTCTGTCGAGTGCAAGTTACTAAAATAACCGCATTATATCATTGTTCTAAAAATAACTATGTGATATCATAAAAAATATCATACGGGATGTTATCACACGGATATTTGTATAGTTATAAGATAAAAGATTTTAGACATGCGACCACTGGTTGACCTCTACTGGAACAAATCTCTTTTTCATATTTTTTTTCACGGATTTCTGAGATGGTCTCTTTTCGCGTGACGGGTCACATATGATTTCCACAACCTTAATTTTGTACTATTATAGGAGCTAAAAAGTTAACTAAGAAATATGTCACAATTCTGTACTCAAACACATGTAGATAAGAAAAGTTTGGGTCAAACGTCATGCTATTTCTATAATACTGTAACTACAGCGTAGTTTAGCTACAGCTACGATATTTTGGAATCAAATTCACTTAAATTGACACAAATTAAGAGCATAACACAAATGTGAAAATGGAATTTTCAATTGTTTTGAGTAATTGTTTTTACTTTTCATGTGTTGAAAAATGTACATATATATTTATTTAATTTGTTTGATCTTTTGTGTCTGTTATATGTGCGTTTGGTTTATTGTCACTAAACGAGGCTGCCCAAGGATATGGATAAGAAATAAAACAGAATTTCTACAAAGGTCATAGCACCCAAATGCAACATAATATTTGCTCTAGTCATAATTATTGCCTACGGTAATTCTTTTCTTTTGTTTGAAATGGTGATAATTTACAAATGTAGCATACATGTACGTTTGATTTGTTTTGTATTCACATTTTTTTTCGAGAAAGAACAGGGATCCAAATCGTAAGGTGCCCCAGTCGCCGCAATATGAATGAGAATACTTAAATCGGCGTACAACTCCCGTTCAAATAAACACAAGAACATTATTTGAGGTCGCATTTTGTCCATTTTTCCGAATTCAAGTTCTTAAGATAAATTCCACGGTGCATACAAAAGTTTGTATTTTACCGACATGTACCTACTGTTTTCTCTTTAAATTTCAGACCAGATTACACTACTATGGTTTTGTACAGAATATATATTACTGCGTCTTTCTAATTCTGGTAAGGAAATAGAAATAAATTATCTTTTTAAAATACTTTGTCGGTGAATTATCGTGGATTATTGCATAAAATGTGCGTTTTCGGGTCGTTATAGGCATACGTTAACGGACAAAACCCGGGCGTTAACGAGAGAAAACGTGGATCAACAAGTAAATTCACGTGCCGTTAACGCCCGGCTTTTTTCACTTAAATATTCTCGATCTGGGCCTATACCCTTTATCATTTTCCTTGTCCAACGTTATTATAGAGCATACCTAAAAACATTGCTCAAAATCCAGCGTTAAATTGTATGACGTCATAAATTAATCAAGCAACGTCACTATAAACAAGATGGACGGTGTAATGCATGACGGCATATAAGTAGGTTTGTAACTGGTTTTATATCGTGTCTATGAATATATTTTGCTCTTATCCATCTTTTTAGGGTCTCTGCAAATGTTAACGCCTTCAAAAACGTGAATTAACCCTATAATAACGGTAGATGAATATTCCCCGTCAATGATCATTTCACCCTTTCTTACGTCGTCTAAGCGGGGCTGAAAATGTCACCATAAACATGCATAGCAATCTCATGCAAAATGACGCGCTTTGAGAAAATTTGTAGTAAAATTTTCACATTTTCTCTTGTGTTTGCATTAAGGCAAAAGTTGCTTTTTTCGAGTAAGATTGATTTATATTTCAGAAACAATGTCTTAATTTATTTTATATTTCGTCATTTTTGAATTAAGATTCGTTTACTTTTGAAAAATAAAAGCTATATTTTTGCTAATTA
Source organism: Fragum whitleyi (assembly GCA_948146395.1). Classification (NCBI taxonomy): domain Eukaryota; kingdom Metazoa; phylum Mollusca; class Bivalvia; order Cardiida; family Cardiidae; genus Fragum; species Fragum whitleyi. The sequence continues at coordinate 11,018,248 of OX411558.1, forward strand.
ATGTGATTCTTTTGAAGCAGCAATATCCTATTTTACATCCACAATTTCAAGTGAGTGATCGAAGGTCAATTTGGTCTATACAGTGTTTAGACAAAATTGACATTTGATCACTCACTGAAACTTGTGGATCTATACCTTAATCATGTGTATTATTTAACTATATTTTCAGAACAACTAGACTGCTTTAATTGTAACAACATAGATGATCTCACAAAATGTCACAAGACAGCTACATGTCAAACAGACGAGGTAAGGGAACTTATCATGTTGAATAAAAACCTTTGCAAGTTTGTTGTAAAATCAAAGGACTGAAAGCACTAATTGTCAGGCTGTTGCTATTTTTGAAAAAAAAAAAAAAAAAAAAAAAAAAAAAAAACAGGTAATAGATCGAAAGGCCAAGTACAGACTGCGCAAATGTGCATTCTGTCCTTTATCTAAACCTATTACCAATCTAAACCTATTACCAAAGCAGAAATATTCCCGAAATAGCATGAAAAGATTCAAATTTCAATCGCTCGGACATTCCCAATAACTGAAAAGTACCTCGAATTTAAGTGCAGTAATTTATTGTCATTTTATAGGTAATTCGGGGTAAGATCGATTGACATTTCAATGGATGAACAACAAAATCGATGTTCTTCACACGGTAAAAATATAGCTTTTGTTAATAACTTAATGAAATACCAACGATCAAACACCGAACAAACGATTATCTTCTATCTAAATCAAGGAAAATAAAACCCATATTCATTATTATTTTTTCCTTGAAATATATACGTATATAGCAATAGCTCATGCCAATTTTACATTTTTTTATTTCTGTGTCTAAACTGTTGTTTATTTGTTTAGTTTAGTTGCTTATTTCTTTACAGTATTGTTACACAGAAAGTTATATATCAGACGACGGTGTCAAACTTTTTATATTGGGATGCAGACCCAAGCCGGTAATTCAGTATTTCTGTACAATCTTGAATTTTGAATTCGGACTGGTTTTTGTTCGAACATCTAGAAAAAAGAGTTTGACTATCTACTATATATGTAATTTTTTATTGATCAAAAGTCTAGATACGACGGTAAGTTTTCAGCTCTAAGTTAAGAAATGTCCTAAGAATATAAGAATCGTTTTGCACGTCTTCTGGTGTGAGTGTTGTAGGCACTCAAAAAATCCATGTTCACCGTCCATAACCTAACATCGCAATGTAACCAGTTGAGTTGTTGATTATAAGCATACGGGTTTGATTTTGAGCCGCGATTTGTAGCGATTTGAAAAAGACTTACCAACCACCACCCTCTCAAACCCGCTCGACCGGGCTTATTGCGTTTAAAAGCGAGGTCTGTCAAAATCATTGTCTTTGTATTTATAATTTGTTTGAACTTATGCCAGGTATAATTCGATTTCGTTAATTTAACATGTGATTTGTATACGAATGTACTGTTAACACGAATACGTATTCAGGTATACCAACGAAGACTAATTTATCCCTGGTTAATATTGGTGGACTATTATAACTCTAATTTCCAGACAGTAAAAACATAAAGATTTGGCGATCCGAAAATAGATCGTAGTTATAATGTAACGCTTGATCGCGTGAGATAGTAGGCTCGAACCTTTATGACTTGGCTAATTTACTGCCTGGTTTCTTCAATAAAGAGATTGTTATCAAAAGGGTCGAATGTCTATTTGAATTCGTTGATTGAAGTATTAAATGGATTTGCCTTAGAACATGGCTTGAACATAACGTCAGACAGTTATTTGCCAAGTGCTTAGGCAATTGCAACTTGTTCTTCAAGAAACGAGTTAAACAAGATGTGTTTCTGAAATATAAATACCCCCGATACTGCCATTCTTCAAATACAGTAGTTTGATACAATGTAATAATGAAAAGCAAACCTTAATTCAAATCTGTGATCCGTGACAATACTAAAGTTAATGTGAAGTCTAGAATTTTTACATATTTGACCTTGAAAAAAGTAATATTGACCTTGACAGATGATATTAAAATGTGGTACCAAAAGATCACATGTCAAATGTTATACTCATACGGAATATGAAGGTTATATCCCTCTCCAATCAAAAGTAAGCGTCAATGTTAAATTTTGGGGAATGAACGGACACACAGACAAACAGTATGTCCTCGATCTATCGATGTTTGGGCATTAAAATACACTCATTCCTATGATATTACAATATATGAAATTGCAGAAAGTTAATTACATCATGAAATTGACATTCATCTCGATCAAACCATTCTAAATCGCTCGCTCAATTCATTCATTCCAAACACTCACTCAAGCCATTACAAAAAAGGCTCGTACACATTGAAAAATGTAAAATCAACAACGTCAATCAAAATGAATTTTAACAGAGAAGAATCGCGATTTACTGCCATTCTTCGAATCGTTAGCGTCTCATAGGTTCTTGAAGAAATATGAAGTTATGTATAGAACTTTTATGCATTTACTTTTAAAGAGAGGTAATCAATATCGCTTATTTGTTCATTCTCAACAAAATTTGCGATATAGGATTACCTCCCATTAAATTCACTAAAAACTCGCTCCACACACTCATTTAGTTTCCTTCCTAAACCATTCCAAACTCATTCACCTTACCAATTTAAGGATGTTTTTAACTGTATTAGGTATATTTCTATTAAATGTGTAGTATAAACTCCGGATCATGTGTATTCCGAGCTGATCTAAATCTTCACGTTGCGCACAAGTAAAATATTGTTTAAAATGTCATACAATTGCTTAAATAAATATGTCAAGTATAGTTTACAGTCGCTCGGACGCGTGGCAGTCTATTTGCCTGTACTATATTTTTATTCCTTGCAGTTTTGTCAAGGCCTAGATCAGACAGACCAATTTGTCGGACGGCGGCGGCGTGGTGATGATAATTGTGTACAATGTTGTCATTTACATGGATGTAATAAATATCTGTGTCCGGTACAGTTTACAGCAGCCCCACCACCTGGTAAAGTATGGATCTATTACATATTTAGGTTGGGTTATATTTTCATAGATGTACATTGTTGTCATCTACATGGATGTAATAAATATCTGTGACCACTATAGTTTACAGCCGCCCCATCACCCGGTAAAGTATGGGTCTAATATATATTTAGGATGGATTATATTTTCATAAACGAACAGTGGATGAATTTGAGATGGTATAAATGAAAAAGATTAATTCCCTACAAGGCATCGACAAATGAAAAAAAAAACAAAACAAAACAAAAAAAAAATAAGAATTATTTTCAACCTCTATGGCAGAGACTGTTTATATGAAACAAAACAAAAGAAATATGGACCTTGTAGCAATCAATAGTTGACATTGGCCACTACATCATGTTTGTACGTCTATAACCAAAGTAAGTACTATTATTTAGGAATGAAATTAAATGAGTGTATGGAGCTAGTTTTGAGTGAAATTAATGGAGGGTAATCCTGTGTCGCAAATTTTGTTCAGGATGAACAAGATTGGCGATATTGATTTCAATGAGGGTTGAGCGTTTTTGTATGGTTTGAGTGAATGTCTGGAATGAATGGAGCGCTGAGTGAGCGATTTAGAATATGTTTGTTTGAGGTGAATGTCGATTCCACGATGTGAAAAACTGTATTAGTCTCAATCTTTATTATGTAATTTTATTCGACAAATGTAAAAATCACTATGTATGTAATGTATCTTGTTGTATGTTACGATTCTGATAAATAAAGTGTAAAAATCTCAAAAAAAAGAAAGAAAAAAAGTACTATTATTTATGTCAGTTGACGGTGGCTGGTCGATTTGGGGACCATGGGGAGATTGCGGCTCTTCCTGTGGTATCGGGCTACAGACACGGTCCCGCACGTGTGACAATCCGCCACCATCATATAATGGACGGCTATGTTTAGGAGATGCGAAAGATATAACATTATGTACAGCAACTTGTACAGGTATGTCAGTCTCTTTAAGGTAGGTTAACCTTTTCTAAGTATTTACGTATAGATAGATGGTAAAGGTTGGGTTTAGTTTAAAGCTGCTCTTTCACAGTTTTTCATAAGAAAAATACAAAACTTGTTCTTAGATTTGGAAATGTATGTATTTTGAGACGATAAAGGATAGCCAAATTGCATTGGCACTAAAAACAACATATTTCAATAATTTTGTAACTTATCTTTACGAAGCGGCAAGATCAGGAAGGGATCCAGTCTATTTATTTCGACTCAATAAATTTTAAAATCGTTACTTTCCGTGTATAATCTTTCATTTTTGCTTGTAATGAAATGAAATTTCCAGCTGTCAAATACTTTTACCTTTATCTTTTATTGAATAAGACAAACATGCAGAAATCACATGCGTAAATAGTTACCTGAAATGGAAGGATAATTTTGAAGGCGTTAGTAGTTGCTTTATTTTTTCAGAATGATTTTCGCTCAATTCTAGAATATCAGTCATTTTTTCCATGCATTACCATATTAAATCGTATTATTTTAAAGGCTTCAACATTATAAGGTCGTTACTTCTAATTGATTTTACGAAAAATTTCAAAAATCAAATTTTCCCGATCTGTGAAAGAGCAGCTTTAAGATTGATCTATCTTTCATTTAGTAGTCAACAAAAGCTTTTTTTAGAAAAAAAACACGACTGCGTGATAAAAAGAATATATTAGCGTTTTCAGTATTAATGTTATCTGCTATCATCAGCTGTGGGGATTATTCATGATAAATACTCCCAACCTCAACCAGATAACGTTGATGTTTTAAGACACTAACATATTATTCTCTATTTCTTTCATGCTTTTCGGTGGTTTATCTAGAAATAACGGTAGATTATCACTTTATAATCTCACCGCAAAAGCAGTGAAATTATCGAAAACTTATACCCAGCTTTTGTGCATTTCCCCCATCTGACGTCATCTATGCGGGGCGAAATAAGTGACGTCACAATGAACGTTGCATAGCAATCACGCGAAAAATGACGCGCTTTACGAAAATATGTCCTAGAAATTTCACATTTTGTCTCATTTTTGCATTAAAGAAATAGAATAATCGTTTGTTTTTCGAGTAAGATCGATTGATATTTCATTTCGTGAACAACAATAGCTATATTTTCACTCGTGGCTCTGCCACTCGTGAAAATAAAGCTTTTGTTGTTCACTCAATGAAATATAAATCGATCTAACACTGAAACAAACGATTATCCTCTATATCTTTTATAATGTTTTATTTGATAGAAACATCATCGACGAGCGTTAAACCAACCATAAGAGATTCGAGCAGCGGGACTATTTCTCCAAAATCATCAAAAACACCATCAACAATCACAACTACCTCAATATATATCACAAACAACCTTACTCAAAAACGTACGTATTTCGAAGGAGCCCTTATGAGTACATCTTTCATCATTATCGGCCTAGATCATTCTTAATACTGTTGTAATTTATGTCCCAGTTACCTATATACCAAACGACCAATCGTGGTAGAGTTTACAAGTTCTATGTCGTCTCATTAGTTAAAATGGTAGGAATGTTAGTCCCGGTCGAAAAAAGGCCTTCATGAAAAAAAATGATTATTTCAGTAATTTTGCAGCTAATTTAATTATTATATTTTATGGTCATGCTGCATTAATTGTCTGTATAAGACTGCTTTGGATGGATGAATTTAGGCTGATTGATTGTACACCTGATATTGTTGTATAATTTATGTATACATCTATACATTTATATATATGTTTTCGTATCTTTATTAGTTTCCAATTATATTTAACAATTTACTAATTTCAGCTGGCGAATGTAAAGATTTAATCGACTGTTCCGGTTATTATAGACCGGAAGCTTGTCATGGAATATATGAACCTTGGGCTCACCGATATTGTCCTGTTCATTGCGGATTTTGTCCAAGTTAGTACATTGCGTATATATTTTTCTGAAGAATACCCCTGAAAAAGATATCTAGCATTGCATATAACATACCCCTTAGAATCATTGTTGATTGCCAAATGTGCAGCTCGATTTTCCAGAAACAGCTTACAAATGTGTTTCAAGTATCATATATTAAGCTCTAGTTAAAACAAACTAAGAGAAATATAGGCGTACAATTTTCTTTAGGTGATCATGGGTAAATTTTCTCTGTACATGTAAAGGGAAAAATACAATTGATCACTCACTAAACTTGTAAATCTGTAGTTAATTTGATCTGTAAATACACAACAAAACCAGGCAATCAAAAATTACCAACATACATACATTGTCATAAATACTCATATATTCTCGAGAATATTTGTGAGCATTAAAACAATAGACATTAGGACATTCTGGAGGAGTAATATTTGATAGAGAGATTAAACTTGTCTATGTCAATAAGGCCCTGTAGATCGAATTTACAAATTGGAATAAAAAAAGTTACTAGAAGAAGTTTGATTTGATTAAAAAGAGAGAAGCTGCAAATCAAACAAAAACACACAAACGAACAAACATAACAGTAAGATAGAATAATTCACGGAATTGTAAAGTGAAATAGTTGCAAGAAATCATATTATGTTCTTTTAATATGACCTTCTTCGCCGGAGTGGACAAACCCGTTGAAAGATTTTTGATATTACGCGAGTGTTAATACACTAGTGGAATAACTATGCAAATGAGCTAAGAACAACGTTATATTTTTGTCAGGAAAATGACGTCATAATAGATCTGAAGACGTCATTTTGCAAACGGCGTTATATGTATCGCGGAATAACACGAATCGATAAATATCGTAATTTTCTCGTTTTGTCACCAAAATTTGGGTCATATCATAAATTGAATATCAAAATTTGTGCTCATCAAATACCGAGTTCATCAAACTCGTCATCTCGGCGGAGCCTCGTTTTTATCTGTTTATTGATGACTCGTTTAATAGATTCGGTATTCAATGCCCACACATTCAATATCCTCTATTTATACCACATTACAGCTGCCTCCCCAATACCATGTGTGGACACCATAACAAACTGTGACGAATACCAAAATGATGTTTGTACAAATAAAGTCTTCTTCCAATGGAGAGAATCACATTGTAGAAAATATTGTAATATTTGTTGAATTATACGTTTATATTCGGTTATTTGTCTAAATTTGTTTAAAAGCATACTTTCGAATGAGTTCTTATTTGAACATAGTTCATCTCAGTGACTGTACAATGTAGTGTGCATAGTGAAAAATTCTGGTCAAGCTAATATATTACTTTGAACACATGTGACACTCTTGGAAATCCACATTTCAATACTCTGTGCAACCGTGGGTGTAAAATATTTCTCATAAATCCCGATTTTTCCTCCCTTTTTTTTTTTCTCATTTTCTAACTGAGTCCCCTTTCTGACAAAATAAGTAATTTGGTAATTGTTCATCACGGGTGAGACAAATTTCCATGTTCCTACGTTTGTATTTTCAGATGAACCCTTCTCTTACAGAAGGTTTTATCATTTTGACAAATAAACTGAACAAGTTTCATCATAAATGCACTAAATGTATGGCCCTTTGAATGTAGACAAAGAAAGTGTCAACAGGTATCCTTTCCTCGTGTTTTCATATGGAATGTTTCAAAATTAAATTCATACGGTTCATCTTAATGACCTAACAAACATTACTATCCAATATTTATGAATTGTCGCCCCTATGATATAAACACTAAAGAGAGATGATGACGAACGACGTACGAGGGATATCTAATTATGTCACAGCTTACCATACTGAAGCCCGATTTGCCCTTACGAGCTTAATAAAGTATAAAGGGGCCGAAACTACAGACTAACAGTGCTCTCAATAGACCTATTTCACATAAGTCTACGCATGCGCGGAAATCTCTCCACTCCGCCCCTTATACAAACGAGGGGGCATTGTCATTTTAGTCCAGTAATAGTTTATAGAAAAATAATATATTTTAAACCACAAAATACTCGTCGTTACAAACGAAATTAAAGTTATTTTTACACATAATTAGAATGTAGTTTTAATGCTTTAATTCTCCATGCTTATTTCTGTCATTTTTTCTATTTTTTGCTTTTGATTAACTTATATTAATCTAACTCTATTTCGCGTTCCTGACCTATGAAGAAGTATTTTTTATTTCTTGTTGGTAATTATATACTGACCTTTTTTTTCAAATTTTGTCATCAAAGTTTGTCTTTGAATTATATTTATTCGTATATTATTCCCCTTTTTTTAATTCAGATCTTATCATTTATTTCGCTCTTTTCATTAAAATACAAATACATGTATTACTAAAAAAACCGTAGCCTTCTCAATCATTTCTTTATATAGTAATTTCTTTGTATAAAACATTATTACCATCACATCGTAATTAACACACTGAGACAAGGAAATGTATTCTTGCAAAAAGTAATAATGAAAAATAAAATAAATAAATAAATAGTTGAGCGAATAATCCAACCAAATACGCCACCTCGTTTTCATAGATTGTTTGTGATATTGCGCTGTTGAAACTTCGTGGCAAAGAGAAAACTGACACCAACACATTGACGATCTTTCACTCTGTGAATCATGATTGAGGAAAAGTAGACCTATGTGATACAATGTATTTTGACCGTGCAATATATATTTCTTTGTTAAAATGTTATCTATTCACAACAGTGGGGTTTTTTTGCACATGAAATTTTCATACTAAGGAAATATTTAATGATAATATTAAATAGATAAATACGTGGTATTTTTTAAAAAGCACAGAGAGACCAGAATTAGTTAAAGTTAGATAAATGTTTTTATCGTATAGGGGCCATATATCTGATACTCATTTAGAACCGTTAAAATATTTTAGCACAAGCCCCTTGCAGCACTGTTATTTTTCATATTGCTTGATAAAACTTAAGCGTTAAAAGATGTAGGGCTGAATTTAATCTTCATGTTTGTTTATGATTTTAACAAGGGTTTTTCAACATGCCATAGACCCCAGATCAAAGAGCGGTAAAACACTAAGGCAACAGTTTTAAGTTACAACACGTGCGCTAAATAAACATTGTACTGGTGACAATTAAGCGTCGTATGTGACATATGGTATTACGTAATCGTATTTAATTTCTACCCACATTTTCAAGATCAATATACATGTATATCCATAAAAGGGGTATCTAAAAAACGCGTTCAATAATTCATGAATTTGGAAAATTTATTGGATTCGTAAGAGGTGAGTATTAAAAAAAAAGGCTGTACGAAAAGAAATCAAGTGAAATTCAGAACTACAAATCGTTAATTTCGAAACAGCGAATGCACGTTTCCAATGTATTAAAAAACCCTTCCCAATGCAAGTATCTGTTCAAATTTGAATCATTATTAAAATGAAATAGCTACTCGTAATAATGAACCTACGGTGGAACTATTTCTCCCCTTTTCACATTGTCTTTCACTCTCGATATAGTTCCGTGTTTTTTTTTGTTTGTTTTTTTTTTTCGTTAGAGAGAGAGAGGGAGAAAAAAAAACATGTGTCGAATTTGCATTCTGTCGACTGCCGGTTTTGTTGTCTGTTTTTTTATTATCTCTTTATTTTAATCTTTATTTTGTAATTTTTAGTTAATAAATTACGATCGGTTTGTGACGAACAATGACTAGTTCTAGTATTGAAATAATGAAAATGAATAGTCAAAATGAAAGAGATCCATACAAACTATCATATTGAAGTGATTTCTCAAAACGGTAGATTTTCGATGGAGGATATCTGTTTCGACCAAATATAAATTAATCAAGTGGATAAACTCTTGAGAGTTATATTTGCAATTCATTCCACCCAACTAAAATCAAACGTCGCTTTTTGTCAATATTTAAAAAAAAATACTAAAAGCGGTCGAAATAGTTTCTAATGACATTTAAGTATTGGTTTGAATTATAAAAGAATAATGATATATTTTATTAATAGTTGAAATCGACTGTTTTATTCGGATAAATTTCAATGAAATGAAGAGTGGAGAAAAGAAGGACGCCCCCTCGTTTGCATTGTTGTGTAAATTTGACTGGAGAGTACGCAGGGGAGATAATTACGTGAAATGCCTCTATTAGGGCCTAAATCAAAAATTTTTGTTATTCTATGTTGGATATCAGGATTTTTTTTACAAAGTAAGGAATTCCCCCCCCCCTCCCCCTTACACACACACTTTCCTTTCCCTGCACACTTTGTAAATGCTTGTTTCCTTATGAAAAATAAGTTTAATTTTGCTCCCAAAGTCCATCATTCTGGGTAGTTCTTTAAGAATAAACGACTTCCAAGCGTTAAAACTTCTAGCTTTAACTTTAAGCTGTAGGTACTAGCTTTGGTTGCAAAATCACCGTTTATTACTTTCATTAAATAGATTATTGAAACTGATATGAGAAACAGCGGAGTCTTTATTTGGAATCGGTCCTCAGATGTATCTTGCGCGTCCGCCCAAGGAAATGCGGCTTACTCAAATTTAAGTTAAGTGATATTACGGAAATGATGATTAATGCAGCTTTAATGTTATCGTACTTACATTCCAAGGGTGACGAACGTAGTAGGCAGTTTGCAAATAAATGTTCTCAACTTAATTTAATTTACGCAGAGTTATCCGAATAACAGAAGACAAGAAAAACTCGTCATTTCAAGTCCTTCGTCAGACATGTTGCTGCAGACACTTATATGACGTCATTGGGATTTCCCCGTGTTCTCTGAAAATGCCGTTTATAAACGAGGATAGTCGTTTGACCTTTCGGCAATGTTTTTCGGTAGCGGCTATTTTCACTTCGGATAAAATACCCGTAGATCTATTTTAAGACTTTTAGAAAGGGATACTTCGAAATTTTATCGGCCAGAGCTGTATAAATTACGTTTTGCGATCTTACGAATTATATCTTGATTTGAATTTCGTTTGTTCAATAGGCCAATCAAAGGAATTTTTCGCCATCTGCATCTGACAAAGAAAGGTAATGACAGAAGCGGTAATGATGCGTCGCAAACCCGACAAGATTGCCTAATCATTTAGCGACTGTGTATAAACCCGCGCGTTACACATGACTTATTTTGGTCAGCTATAATATGTCTGTTCGCCTTGATTATCGATTTTTTGCACGTGTGGACTTACTTTAAATCCTGTATCAGGAAAATTCGTAAAACGTCCAGGGTCAAATAACAGGACATTTTCCTTGAATCGGTTTAACATAACGGGAGAACTACTTTTTATGTCGAAAGCTGTCATGTATTTAGTGGTTAAGTCGCCGAGCAAAGTTTGCACTCATTTGAACTGTGAGGCTTCCTCAAAATTTTGTATGGTAAATAAAGCCAAAAAAGTATTTTTGAAAAGGAAAAGTCGCATGGTGCTAGATCCAGACAGTGTGGTGGGTGTGGACAAACGGTAACCTCTAATTTCAATCAAAGTGCTGTCAGCATTGTAAATCGGACATCATTGAGAGGCTGGGATAGTGCAATAGTTCGCCAATCAAAAGGGCTCAAATTGGACAATAAAAGTTGGTAAATTTGTGAGTTTTTTGTCTTAACACTCCATCTTTTCGAGGACATCGCCAGCTCATCCAACCTCGTGGGTCCGATTTTGAAAGTTTGCTGATTCGATAGCCCTCTGCTAGTCTAAATTATTTCTTAGCAGATTTCTTTACGTTGTTATAACGAGCACACGCCAAGCTAAAAGCTTGTCTGTTAAGATAATTTCTCTCTCTAGAGTTTAAAAGCCTGTTTAGCAACAAAACATATTTCATTAAACTATTTACAATTTTGATTACCAACATGTTTGTTTTTCAAGCATTGGTTTTTACCAAATACTATAAATGCATTTTCCCTCAAGAAACACGTGATATCGGCAACTATGCTATTTATATCTTTGGTTTCTGACCAATCGATTAAATCTAGCAGCACTCTATGATTATTCATGTGTTATTCTAAAAATAGATCGCCCTTACTGCTATCCTGTATCAGTTTATCGTATGCTTTTGTCGGTTTATTTGTTGTTGAATAATTTTTCTTCATACACTTCATACTCAAATTTGAATTTATTTCGCTTTCGAAATGATACCTCGCTCATTGAAATCAAATATTCCAAAATTACAAAATTATTTCTATTTGTTAACACATAGTCAACAGTACTCATTCCACCAGTAGACTTCCCACGCTCCCTGTCAGAGTGCAGACGACCATTGACCAATGACAAACAACTTAATTGACACATTTCGAGCAGACGATGTCCATTTGCATCTACCACGTGGTCTGAATTTACGCATGGGTTTTGACCGAGTGATAATCATAACAGAATTTGATTGGTTGTCAGCCCTACAACTGGTAAATGACAGTTCGAGAAAAAAAATCGGAGCAGTAATATTGTACGTGCTACAAATTTATTTTACAGTTAGCCTATTGTACGTTTCAACCCCTTTACTCAACCGAAAATCTTGTTATAAACACTGAAAATACTAACTGGTAATTACTAAAAGCGAAAATTACATCAAATTTTGTATTAGCCTCTTCTCTATTTGTCGACAAGTAAATAAGTAAAAACAAAGTTTGTAGATTGTGACTGAAAAGGTCGTTTCTTCGGTGTTTGAAAACACATAATTTGGTTTGAACACATTGCTCAGAAGATAAAGGTAAAAATGTAGTAGGTCAAACAGACTGGATTTCTGGAAAACGGTATAAATCTCCGATTTAAAAATTGCTTCACAAGCTCAGATGTATTAGATTGAGCATTATCATGAAGAAGGCGAACGTGACTAAATCCCGACCCAGGGAGTCGTTTCTGATACTTCTTCGGTCTCTTCAGTACATGAACTCTACCTGTAACTTTTTTAGCTCTTTGTCAACGGCTATTGTGCGGTTAAACAATCACAAGAGAAAATATACAAAAAGGCGTTTAATTTTTTCTCACCAACTTTAGGCTTTGGAATTTATGGACCTCGAAACATCTAAATATAAGGTCAGTGTCTTTGTTATAGTGTTAGTAGGAAATAATATGTAATAATTATGACAAGGCAACATTTTGAACGTATTTCGCTTATCAAAATATATTCATGGACATTACAATAGTTGAAGTGTATGGATAAACAAAGACCAGGTGGTTTGTATATAATAATGATATTAGAAAAAAAAATAACATCAAAAATCAGTTAGTAACATGTACCCGCATTACAAGTAATGATTTTGAAACCGTTGAATGCCGATAAATTTGTGTAAATCAAGCATCTTCAAAAACCGACGTTATAACTTTGTTCGAGCCGTATCGTGATAAGGAACGGAGCATGACCAGTACTTTTGTCTAAAACATTTTGGGGTTTTTTGTCAGAAAATATGCATGGTTCTCAAACAAACCTGACCGCTCCATTCTAAGCTCTAAACTGTTTTGGGGGGAAAATGAAACAATTACAAAGGCATCGGTGTCTTCCCCCACGTAACTTGATACAATTGAAAAAAATGCTCATTGTCAGATTGTTTAAAATATTGTTTCAACATTGCACTATCCAATTATTCATTCTTTCCAATCGTAAGAATGAGTTCCAATAGCGGCTTTTCTCAGCCCTATTGTAATAGAGTACACGTGTACGTCATCAATTTCTGATTCGTCGTCACTTCCTGTGGATCTATATCCCCAGTCTCGAAGTTTACGTAACGGCAGAGATAACAGTCCCGCACCAATAAACGTGGCACCAGCCATTATAAAGGCACTGTGGTAACTACCAGAAGAATCAACCATGGTACCTGTTACAAAAGTGAAAATATTTGTTTGAAAAAATATTCTTTAAAATTTGTTAATGTGTTTTAGACATTTAAGCTTCTTTTTTAAATGATAATTCTTACCGTATAAAGGTTTAGAAGTACTTGTTCGCAAATTGTTTTCAAGCAATATACTGTTCAAATGTTGTCTCTCACCAATGGGTAGATAATCGTAAGCCTATGTGGGAAAGCAGGCGGAGGCTAGGAAAGGGTGTGATGGTAGTACAGGTGAAAGAAATACCAGGAATCCATTGTTAGGTGCTCCGGCCGCCGCGATATAACTGCGAAATTGTTGAAAGCGACGTAAAACCCATTCAAACAATCAAACTGTTCAAATGAGTGAACCTGCGGTAAAGTGCAACCCAAACATGACATACACGGTGACTAGTTTACATTTTGACTGGAATAACATTGTTCGCTTTATGCTTCAATTTAAGGATATGTGACATTTTATCTTATTAGCCTCATGTACCCTATGTTAAATGAATTGGACCTTGTTAAGGTACAGCCTCCACAATTCAAAGTACCGTTGCCCAAGTACGTGTTTATCTTAATTTCGCTTTTACTTAATTATGTTTCCCATGTTGTACAAAATAAATTGTTTAATATTGTTCAATCAATCTAGAAGTAAAGGATGGGAATATGGTGAGCTTCAACAGTATCCCATAAATGAAAAATGCAAAAAATAAGGATATATTATCTGTAACGGTATTATGCCTTGATGGCGCATTGCATTCATCTATTTTCTAAAACAAATAATTTGAGCATGTGCGTGACATTTAAAACAATTTTTAAATGAGCGCAAAGCAAAGACTCTGCCGAGTCTGTGCATCCGCAAAGTCTGACCAGAGTCTTCACTATGCGATTTATAGATATATAAGGGCTTAAAGTATATGTAGACAGTTCGGCAATTTTCTAGTTATACTTTGTAACTGTCTAGGCGTCTTAATGTTTGCACCTCACACAGATGTAAATTTGTTGAAAATGTCACGCACTGGCTCATTTCCTTAACGATTCTGAAAAGCGTAAAGAAACATGGAAGCTTTAATGGAAACCAACCTGCTAATGGTGCCCCAATTAGTGTTGCGGACCCTTGGCACATCGTAACAAAACCTAGAGCTGAACTCAGTTTTTCTATTCCAAGTAGATCTGCTAAGATGATAGGTCGCATTGATACAAACACCGCTGAAACATAACCATTATCATTAGACATGAAAATAAAGAAAATTAGAAAAAAGCACTGGAAAAAAATCAGGCGTAGGTAAAAAATGAACAAAAATGACTGTAACACAGACGGAAAACATATGTGACCCTCCTTATGAAAAGGGACCAAGTTCGAATGTATCAACCCTGTTCTGACTGAGCAGACTTTGCATACTTACAAGAGCGAATACTTTTCAATTTCATGGAAATTCTGTATCAAGAATGATAAACATTCTTTTTAGCTTCATTGCTATTAATTAGTTTCGGATTTCGATCTTTGGGTAAACTCTTAGAGGCCATAAATACTTTTTTTTCTTTCATCATGATTGATTTTACCTACACTTGATATTGCTCGAGCGACCGCGTGTATTAAGCGACCAACTTTATTAAGCGACCACCATGAAAAATCCCTTCACCGTTATCAAAATCTCTGAAAAAGAGGACATTCTTAACGAAGAATTGGTTATTATTGAATCTTATGTTGTTTGAGCCCATTAGAATTGTCTCAATAAGACGATTCTAATGGGTTCGAACATCATAGAAGTCAGTATGACTTTACCGACAATCTATAAATGCTATAAAATGAAATGTCACATTTATCGAGATATTTTGTACTGAGCGACCATTCCCTTAAATGACCACTTTTTGTTGGTCCAATAAGTGGTCGCTTAACATAAGTTTTACTGAAGTTCCCAGATGAGCCTTTTTTGCGAGACGAGTCACTTACTCAACACATTGGTACAAACATATCAAGAAGTTAATTTTAAAACACTGAACATTTATAAATGATATATCAGATATAAAATGAAAGCCTTGATCGAATGTTACTTTTAAATGTTGAATAAGGCTCTAATGTATTTTTTGCCTACACATTCATTAAAAATATATTAAGATAAAATCGGTGCAAACTGCAGATCAATTAGAAATATAGGTCACAAAACATAGGTTGACACAGAGTGATAAATACTTAAGGGAATTTTACACCTTCGAAATTGAATCTTCATTAAGCATGTGCTTTACTTAAAGTTATAGGGCAATGATTTAAAAGGATAATTATAAATGTTTTATATTACATTTAGAGTTTTAATAAATTGTTCGAATTTTGTCTAAACAAAAAAGGAAAAATACAAAAAACACGAAGACTATGCTGGGGTGAATATTTCAAAATATATAATTACTAGATAACTTTCGTGGACTCACTTACGCCAGTATTTACTTTTTTTTTAAAAAAAAAACATTAAGAATTGTTGAAAGAAAATGTGCGGAATCAGATAATTTGCATCTATATAACAAATACAAATTTTAAAGATAACGATGTTCTAACTAAAGGACCTCTCATTATTCCAAAACTCAATACAATTTTCTTTGAAAGTCAAATAAGCCTTATCCAGTTAGATTTTAATTTTGTTTCAAGCGAATTACAAATTGTGGGACATTTCGACAACTGTTGCACAGCTTTTTCCATAATTATTAATTTGAAAGCATGCAATGACTTTTATCAGACAGCATGTTTGTATATGCTAGTCTTAGCCCTAACTGTCTGCAAAATCGTTCAGTACAACAGATTTATGTCGTCAACAGTATCAGAATAAACGATTAAAAAAACTGTAATAATATTGATTCATTTAAATGCTTCAATGCTTGTGCAATAAATAAAATACTCTTTCGTAAAATTCCAACTTACCAATAGACAATCCGAAAACCGAACAATAAGCTATCATTCCTCCAAAAATGGTATAATACGGAACGCATAGAGTAATAATGCCTGCAAGAATCAAGGCGGAACTATTAAGCACCAAGCAGTCTATCCACTGTCTATCAACAATAATACCGGCTACTATTCTCCCACACGTGTTGAATGCTCCGATAACTGATATCAAAATCGTCGCTTGTGATGCCGTCATGCCCATGGACGAGACCATATCAGGTATGAATACTAATGGGATGAAAAAACCTGAAAAATAAATCCGAAAAGGGGAACTGAACAGAAAGTTCTCCAAAAGAATAAATAAAATGTGCATGTGAGTGACATTTCCAACAGTTTGAAACAATCTTGAGGTGCAAAAAGCGCAAACAGCCTAGCCTGAGTGCAAGAGTGCAATAAGAAGACTCACTGTCTGTCGAAAGACACTTCAGGACCTTATCTATCTAAAAAGCACAAAGTGAAGGCTTTGGTCAGACTGTGCAGACTGTGTATTAGTTTTGCAGCTTGTCATCCGCAATCGTTAAAATTCATTACTTGGCTACATTTCAACATTAAATATCAACCAAATGACTTAACAATTTATATCTTCGTATATATCATCCAATTGGAGGAGGCAGTATAAAAATAATCTTTCTTGTTTGCATGTTGTTGACTTTTGCCAAATAATGGGGAAAGTGGGTTCTTAAACTATTCGGAAAATAAAAACACCAAAGTAAGTGTCCAAATGTTTTTGTGTGTGTCATTGTTCCCCTCCCATTTAAAATATAAAATCATTGGCGTTTTCAAATGTTGAAAATATTTCATGCGAGTTAAATTTTAGAAAAAAAGGAAAAATTCCTTTTGCATTATCCATTATGTATATGGTTCATGTCTATCAACGGTATTTGTTTTTTTTTTAAAGTTATCAAATGTCATTAACCATCTACAAGAACTAAAGCGGTAACAAGCTTTTTACAAAGAAATCTCCTGTACTTTCAAGGGGCAAGATAACTGACGTGTAAACGAGCATGGAAAGGAACATTCAAATTTCGATATAACGCCTATACAATCTTAAACTACAATGTTTGTGACATAGGAAAAATAAATTGACGGAAATAATGGACACTGTCCATTGCTTCCATAGGGGTTTTTTTTTTATTGTTGTTGCCTTTTGTTGTTGTATTTTAAACAGGGAATCGATTAACTGTCAATCCTTACAATAGTAGTTTCATGCATGTCAAGAACATGAGACCATGTACATGACCATGTTATATATTTGGAATGTACGTCATAAAATTTTTGGTGAAAAAGCGTATGGATCTGTATATTTATGAATATACCATACATTCCAAATATTTGTCGATTATTTTCCCATTCCACTACTGTGGGGCTGTGTCCTTTCTTTTTAAAGGTTAAACCTAGAACTCAGTTTGAACATATGGTGCAGATGATGAAAGAAGCGTCGCTGCACATATCATTTTTTTGTGGTTTGTTATTAATATTTTGCTGTAAGAAAAACCTACTCATTTACAAGACCAGTGAAATTCCACATTCAGAAATATAGCTTTGAAAATGTCGAAGAGCTTTTCCATTTTCAATGCTGAATTTCTTCTGTGTTCATCTGTTTTAAAATATGTCATATTTCTGAGTAAAGTTGTAATTTATGTATCGATGATATATGAGTGGGGTATGTGGGGCAAAAGAAGTGTTTCATGATAAAATCGCTATTCATATGATAACACGTTCGTAGAAAAAAGCTGAATAAATGTCGACTTACCTAGCATACAAAGAAAACACGTAGATCCATATAGCAAAAAAGTGAAGCTTTTAATTAGTTTAAGGTCGACTTACCTAGCATACAAAGAAAACACGTAGATCCATATAGCAAAAAAGTGAAGCTTTTAATTAGTTTAAGGTCAAACACCTTTTCAATGTTACAATTTTTAGTCTGCAAAATTGAGTTTTGCAATTCTAAATTCGTATCAAATTGTTCTTCGCCATGTTTGTTTCTCGTAAAAGCCGTGTAAATAAGGGGTTCCACTGAGTCTGGTAGGGGTCGCAATAATAGTCCTAGGGGTACTCGATTCAGGGCGATCCCTGAAAGAATCCACAAAGCACCTTTCCATCCATAGTGCTCGATTAAGTAGGTACACAAAGGCGCAAAAACAAATGCACCCACACCACTCCCACTCAAAGTTATTCCTGTTGCCAAGGCCCGCCTTGATGTAAAATACTGACCAACCGTTACTAGCGATGGTAGATAGAGAAGTCCAAAACCAAAACCTAAAAAGTTTCGTACAATTTATTATTTCGTTAGTTAATAAATTAATATGTTCAGCTTATTATGTATGTCAAATTGCTTGCCGGGCCATAGACCTTAAAAAAGATATTATTTACTCTTTTGTTGGTCTTCTTTTTTAAATCAAATGGATTTGCTCTATTGCAATATTTCTTATAGACTTATATGCTTCATAAGTGGAATTCCTGAGAATATAGAGCCAATGATTTTAATCGCCAATCATTTTTGTTCTCGTATAAACTTATAGAAAGGATGAGTCACAGTAATCTCAAAAACTATTTATCATTGTTCTAGATTTTCTTAGACCCAACTTACCAGCAAATAACCCAAATGATACAATTAGCTCTCTAACACTGGAAGAAAACGTGCACAGAAAAAGGGAAAGTGACGCAACAACTGCACCAAATGACGTCACTTCTCGTACTCCAAAAATAGCAACAAGGGAACTTGTTATTGGACCTGAAAGTAAAGTCGTAAAAACTCACTCTTTATATTTCTTTTATTATTATTATTTTTATTATAATATGTGATCTTTGTATGGATTATTGTTTGAGGCTTGCAATATCGATTTGAAAAAATATTAACACGTAATCATTACGTGTACATAGATCAGGTGCCAAGGTCACGATTTCCATTTTTAAAGTAATTCTGAATAAATCACTATCAGGGGTATTGTTCAAAATATATGCATTGTATAAAATTTCGCTAAAAATATTCCTGTCTTATATTTTCTGAAACTTATGCAACGACACTTAATCAGTATTTAACATGTAATTGCCGCACGTTACACCAAAGTCAGATGGAAACTATTGACCTAGGTCATTTAATATAAGTGTTAACTTATCATGCCATTACAAGTTTATGTGTCAAATTTAATTGATTTGGGGTATAAAAGATGGATCAGCTAGATTCAAATTCAAAATGCTCAAACATACAGGTCGCAATGACGTCATATTGAATCTTTTTAAAGATTTTAGATTTTCATGAAATGAAATTTTGTTGATTTTTTTTTATTGCTCTTTACAGCCCGTCGACAGCTTAAGTTATTTTGGAAACAAACACAATAAATATAAAAGTACCATAAAAAGTGGATGAAGTGTGAATACGTTGTCTAATTATAATGTTGAATTGTTTATAAGTAATACTTCAAGACATCGATTTATTTATAATGACAAGTCTAAGTCAATGAGACAGTTGCTACTGAGACCATTTTTAAAAGAATCAGCGTTTGAAATAAAAATGTACTTTGAAGGAAATTTGTCTGTTCTATTATGTTTAACTTAAGAAGCAATCTATGAAAAACTTTTATAACATCAAAGTTTGAAACAAGATTGCCAGCTATTTTCTAAGTAAAATATTTTCTTTTTTTTTAAACTTAAGATAATTTACCTAGAACAAAATAAGTGCCGTTGAACACAGATATAATCCATGACGTCAGACTCTTACTCTCGTTGAAATGTGACAAAAGTTCTGTGAAAAATAATCCAAAAGAGTAAGATATTCCGTCCAATATCAAACAGGCCATAAATCCACTAAACGTTACAATCCAACCCCACCCACCATTCGGTGCATTGTCTTGACAACTCTGCCTTCTTCGTAAATCAAATTTTGAATCAGTTAATACCATTTTCCTTTTTTTAATGTTAGTTTATTTTCAAAGTCTTTTCTTGTGTATTTGTGCTTAAGAAATAATTATGCTTAATTTTTGAATCGTTGTCGTATTGTAGGACATGTGATTACAAATTAGGATCATCTTGATAAAAATAGTTTATATCTTCATTTATTGGATATTTTTTGTCACGAAGTTATGCACGTTTTCAATCAAACCACTCAGCTGTTTTCACTTATTCAGTTACAGTATAAATTTCATGCATATAAAATATGTACCTATTTTTTCTGCTTCATTTGTCATTTTAAGTTTATTAGAGAAAAACATTAAAACAAAGATAAAGCTTAACTTGGGGCTTATCAATTAAAACTTTGTTACATAGTACCTTCTAGCTGTTTAAGGTTGACATTATTAGTTATACGGTTTCTTGCCTGGGTATATGACGATTTATTCCCGGCTGGAAAAAAATGATGTCATCCGAGCCGTAGGCGAGGGTTTATATTATTTTTTCCAGCCGGGAATAAATCGTCATATACCGAGGCAAGAAACCGTATTACGAATTTATTATACTTCAAAGTTTAGGGCTAAATATTCGTCTTTTGCCTATTTAAGGCCTTGGTATAAACCGAATTCTTTTAAACCACCAATATCCTTTAATTCTCCCCTATGAAAAGTAAACATTTACAAAGTGATGTCAAATATAGTTGTGACGTCACATTACTACACTCCACGATGTTGTGATATGAAAGCGGTTCTTTTGGGAAACCTGTGGGAAAGTTGGCACTTTAAATGGACAAATTTGAACAATGTGAAGGTAATTCTTGACATTTATATCATTTTTAATTTACACATTATTAACTGACATGCTTTTTAACTGTAGCCTAATGTGTATACTCGGGTCGTGTTATCAGCGAAGCGAGAGAATCATGGCTGCCATCTCCGTTTCGATTTTTTGTCTATGTTAACGGCGAGGCGCCCTAAGGAAACATTAGAAGTTATATCGGAGCAGCCGTAGATATCAATGTTTGTCAGGTCAGCATTAACCAATGAAAATGCTAGAAATTTCTTTGCAGTATAATAATTTATCTCTAACATGTTAATTACTAGTTTAAAAAAAATACCAAATTTAACGAATATACCAAAATGTTCTTTCAGTGCTTCACATTGTCCACCCTGAGTCAACACAACATCGATTATTCATTCCTATATTGATACAGCCATTAGTGAATTTCTTTTGTTTAATTTCATAACAGTTTCATACCAAATTTACGGGTTTGGACAACACGTCTACAAAAACAATTAAATTCAGTTAACTCTA
Source organism: Fragum whitleyi (assembly GCA_948146395.1). Taxonomy (NCBI): domain Eukaryota; kingdom Metazoa; phylum Mollusca; class Bivalvia; order Cardiida; family Cardiidae; genus Fragum; species Fragum whitleyi. Next base: position 11,040,056 of record OX411558.1, read on the forward strand.
ATTATTAGAAATGAAATTTCAAAACAGTTGCCGCAAGATAGTTTTTTCGCTAAAAAATCGGTTGTTTAAGTTTCGTCATCTGCTTCTGAATATGAAGCAATAGCAAAAATTACCTTAACGTCTATTTCAAGACAAAAACTGATGCAACATCACATAATCATTCCGAGGGGAATAGAATAAATATCTCTTAAAAACACTCGGTATTTCAATATTCCAGCAAAAATTGCCTCTTCAAGAAAAACGAAACAATTCTTAACACTACTACATAATTCCATTACTATAGTATTATGTAGTAGTGTTATGATATGTTCAACTATAATGTTATGTAGTAGTGTTGAGATTTAGCTTGTTTGAAAAAAACGAGTGTAGGACAAAAGCCCACTAGGTCAAAAGCCCACTGAGACAAAAACCCAGCGGACAAAAGCCCACTGGGACATAACCCCACCCCCTATAGGACAAAAGCCCACTTGATATATATTTAGTGTAGTAGAATCATATTTAAAAACAAAAACAAAAAAAAAAAAACACAACCTTTTATGTACAATTACAAAATTTCATTTAATTACTCCTGCAAATGAAACAACTTATTCTCTTTGTATTTAAGTGTAATTTACACCTTTTTGTATCATGTTTCCATTCTGTCTGCAATTTGAATTTGACAAGTTACAGATATACAAGGTATGGTGTGATATGGTGTTGAAGAAGAGTTGATGTCATATAGGTGTTACATATTTTTATCTCCCAAAAACACTTTAATTGACAGCTCAATAGTTTTGTTTAAGGATAACTTGATAATACATTATCCCATATAATCAATAAATCATAGAAAGAGTTAAAACAAAACATTTTACAAAAAATGCAAAGGCATTTGATAATCTTTCATCTGGTGAACAAACAATGACCACACGGGTATAACTAAAATACGAATATGACATTTTCGGCGAATATGAGCGAATATGACTTTTGATAATCGTATTACCAGTAAACTAATTTATAAATACAAGTTTATATATATATAATACATACTTAGTGTATTATATGAAAAAAAATATCTAATGAGGTTGGGAGAATTGATAATTGTCGAGGCTCTGCCGAGACATTTATCAATTATCACAACCGAGTTAGATATTTTTTCATATAATACACTTAGTATGTATTATATTTATCTTATAACCTCTTTTTGTCTTGTTTTTGTCAATGTTTCTAACTGAAATGCATGTTTCTAAAAATAACTGCATGATATTATTGTTCTAAAAATAACTATGTGATATCAAAAAAAATATCATACAGGATGATATCATACGGGTATTTGTATAGTTATAAGATAAATCATTTTAGTATCGCATGTTAAATCAAACGTAATTTTAATTGTGTTTTTATTCAAATTCCGAATAAACGAGGACATATGATTGAAAAAATAGTTGAAACAGTATGCCCTAATTAATGTACCCGTAGATAGATGCAACAAATATTTCCCTTTGGGATATGATTAGTAAATGGCTCATTAAGATCTTCCAGACATTTGTTACGTGTTTAGGATTTTGTAAACAAAAGATTATAATGTTAAAAATTCCAAGCTGGAAAAACATAAAAACAAGGAAACTTCTTCTATAATTTGGTTAAGTTTATAACTTTGGTCATAATCGCTGTGAGTCAAAATTGGTCTCGGATTGAACAAAATTTGTTTCCAAAAAAATATCAATAGTTTTACAATTTGAGTATTAAATACTCTTTAAAAAAATCACATAAACATATAATATCAGATTTAAAGTATTAAACTATAGTTGAAATCAACTAAGAGGAAAAATAAAGTCATATTTGTAACACATGTAGTCATATTCGCCTCGCCGAAAAATGGAAATTTCTTAAAATACACAAAATCAATATAATATAAAAGAATTAACAAAATTTGATTAAAATAAACATAAATAACGATTTCTTGAATATCAAAAAGAGTGGAATGAAGGTTTAAACGTCTTCACTTAACCCCCTTTCTATAATCAAAAGTCATATTCGCCAACTACCAAAAATTTACAGGTGAAACCCAATGCTATCTATACAATGTTGGGGCACTATTCTAAATGAAGTTAAATGATTGATTTAATGGAAGGTGAAAAAAAGAATCAATACATTATATCTTTTTTTTTTTTACAATTATTCAATTTAATTATACTTTGATGGGCTTTTTGTTCATGTTCATTTTGGAATTTGCTAAATAAAAGTGATAAGAAAGAAAACAATAGACATAATATAAATAAAATTCTGTTAAATACAACATAAATGAATTAAAACAATAGAAAATGTATTTTCAAAATTAATAATATAAGAGTTATTCATATGAATAATTTATATATTGAGTGGGCTTTTGTCCTATGTTGGGTGGGCTTTTGTCCAGTGGGCTTTTGTCCGCTGGGGTTTTGTCCCAGTGGGCTTTTGACCTAGTGGGCTTTTGTCCGTACCCCGAAAAAAACACAATTGCAATGTTATTTTCTTCAACAATTTGATATTGTACATGTAAAAGGCATCTAAGTTAATCAATTATTCGATTAAATTCCGAGTTTTTCTTAAACTAAATTTTTGAGAGTTTCCATAAAATATGATACTTTTGTGAAGAAGCGTTCCCATGTTTGGCCGTTTACGACAGACATCCTAGATAACATATCGAATCCATTCTTTCTTTAGACGTTCTGCAAACGACTACACGTCAAAATGTAAAAACGCTAGATTGCCGTTAAGAACTTCGTTTCAGTGTATTTCTTATGATAAAAAATCACTAAGGAGAAAGGTAAAATATGAAAAGATTGAGACAGATTTTTTTTAAAAGAATTACTACTTTGTACGCAAACATAAAAAAAAGTTGCCATCTAAAATATTTTGTCGTGAAAGTATTTAGTCGATATTTCAAATAATCAGAATGTATGTTTTTCTGATAGATCCAGCTTATATTTGTTGTGTAACATTTCCCTTCTCTTACATGTAGGTTACGGAATAGACCGAGTTGAGACGAATGTATCTCGGACGTCAGTGTAGTAACTTTGGGCACATTTCAGGTCATTCGTCTTCTGGGGGTACTTTGGTCAATACGCTTAACCCTTTCCTGTTTTACAAAATTTTGGACCTGTCCAAATCCAAAGGTTTTGCAGACGAAAATTTAAAGTGGAATTAATTTAAAAAATAACCATTCAGTAGGGTAGAAAATAGTGTGGAAAAAGAAGAAATTGCTTGTCAGAAGCAATTTCTTCTTTTTTCACAATGTTTTCTCAATCATAAAATAACAGGTACGTAAAAGCAGGGATTAAAGACCAGCAAAGGGTTAAAGGATAACAAATTCCTCAACTGCTTTCCGATTGTCTACGGAGACCTTTTAGCACGAACAAACGCAGTTTTTTTCAGATTGTAATATGCCAAATTTTAACCTTTTGCTGATTTTGTTTTCCGCAGTGTCATCTTTAATTGTGTTTGTGACGTCATATAAACGCACGTGTGAAATGGCGCGCTCTCCTGGCTGCCCCCTTATTATTCCTGTCTGTTCCGTGGAATCGCAGAGGATTTTCGATTGTACATATTGTAGCCTGACCCACCACTCGGTAATAAAGAATATTCCCACTCGTCATCTATTGAATAATTTCGTCACAGGCCATCTTAAAACCGTGAAGCAAAGACTATGATAATACTGAGCAGATATTGTTCGAAATAAAATGTAAATGATCATTTTCAAAAAGAACTATTGATATTAAAGTTTATTTTGTATGTATGAAAATGTACAACTGATAATAAAAATTTTCATGTGTTTCTATATTTATCTTTATATGTTATGACGTCCCGTTTTATGTGTTTGTTAAGTAACCAAGATAATAAAAGTTTGTTTCACCCCATCACCTTCATTGTTGATCCACTTCATATAAAACGATTTCACGTTTTCTTTCATTTTTATATTTACAACTATACTTTCTCTTTTTGTGTCTGTATATATTACGCAGACAATTGTTTCATAATTAAGATTTTGCCATTTTAAGGTTGTTTAAATACAAGACACGTTATCCAACTCCTTCTCATCACAAACAGGTGTTTATCTGGAACATGGAGCTTTACAAAACACGCACATTATGCGTTTATTTAGCACTTATTTGGTGAAGCAAAACATCCATCGTGTTCATATCTTTTTCCCTCTTTGTTTGAGGTTAATTTCCTCTAAACAATCATTTACAATCATTTAAATGATTGTTCAGAGGTAATTTACCTATAATTAAATGGAAAACACTGCCGTTTGTTTTACATCTAGGTATTTTCAATATTATCATTAGCCGAAAATAGGACACAATCGAACAATTATAGCTCACTATAATATTGTAAGTAACATTGTGAAACTGAAACTCATTCCGATCAAAACCATTCAAAAACCACTCGCTCATCGCTCTTATCAAACATTCAAAACACTCACTTAACTATTCAAAAACGCTCAAAAATTACTTAAAAGGTAAAAATTAACCTCTATATTTGAATAAAATGTAGCTAGAAACATTTCTTTGACATTAGTCAAGTTTGGGCGTCTGATCGGTCTTTGAACAATTAGACATATGCGAAGGAAGTACGAAAACGGTATCCGAAACCGAAAAAGGATTTAAACAGGGGACCATATCAAAACAACCGAAAGGTAAATATGTTTAAGGCCAAACCAAATTTATTATTTGTTATCTAATTCAACATGTTATTCACTCCCCGAAATGCTTACTCCAAGTAAGCGGAATAATTTTGTACTTTCTTTTTGATGAATTTATTGTACTCCATCTGGTTTTCACGAATTATGTGTGCTCAACGGTCGACGTCGAGGTTGACGGGGTGGACTATCGGATGAAGATGACATGGCGTCCTCGACCTCCTCTCGCCTGTATCTCCTAAGGCCTCCTCGAGGTCAATGGGGACTAGTGTCTCTCGATGGTCCCGGTCGAGGCCGATGCTCATGACGATGTATTGGATGCTGTATTTGTCGGCGTGGCGCAGATGGTGGGAACGGTGTAACAGGGACAGTTGGTTGCTGGCGTGGAGAAGCAATTTGCTGCTGCAGTTGTCGCCGTGGTGAGGGTGGCTTTGATGATGCCACAGACAATCTTGAGGGCGTTTGTTTGTGCGTGCATGCCTGCACGTGTGAATATATATATATAAAAAAAATTCAAGTAAACCAGAACAAGAATTATATAAATAAAACAAAAAACGACACTAGAAATCAATTTTAATAACGTGCCAACCGGTTTCGCTGCTGCTCATCAGGGCGACGTTAATAATTTAATGAAACGACGTTACCAACGTAACAACGTCACAACGTCAACGTCAAAACAAACATTTTCATATAACATTCAGTTTAGGACAAAATATATTTATAAAGTATTTTTCTTTTGTTAATCTAGTGGAAACATCATTAATTTTAGATTTATAAAACGGGAATATTGAGAATTTTGGGTCTTTTTTGGAACAGTTATCCAAATGTGAACTTAAAGGTAGCTGTCTTATTGATGGGTCCCTAATTTGTTGCTTGTGTATTGTAACCCTATTTCTCAATTTATCCCCAGTTTGTCCTATGTAAAATTCAGAACATCCATTACACATCAATACATACAAACAATTACTAATTGTACAATCCATGTTTTCTTTTGCATGAAAAATTTTATCTTTTATTTTAAAAACCTCTCCCTCAAAAATATATTTACAAAGTCCACAACGTGGTTCATTACATTTTTTTACACAAGGTTTTGAATGTGTTTCTTTGTATTCCGACTTGATCAAAATCTGTTTAAGATTATTAACGTTATTAAAATTGATTTCTAGTGTCGTTTTTTGTTTTATTTTTATATATATATATATATATATATATATATATATATACGATCCGTTCTCCATGAAAACACTTGCCTCAATGTCAATAAAATTGCCAATAGATTTTAAATCCCAATCTAAACAAGAGCACCACCTGCGGATGCCTACACTCGGCTGTTGAGTGTTTAATGGTGGATAAAAATCTAAGTCGAAAAAGGGGCATAATATACACAATGTACACAATATACTTCTAGACTTATCGCCCTTGATAGTATATGTTGCTCTTTTAATGGTGAACACGTGTGCCAAGTTTCAAGTGATTGCCTCGAGGGGTCTTCTACGTCAACGAAATTTTCTTTGAACTCAGAAAATGCTTTACATTTTTCACAAGCACGTAAGCAATCCTTAGAAATAACTTTTCGCACTAAAGTATCTGCTTCTAGGAAGCATCTAAAAACAATAAAAAAGATTCGATGAAGAGATTTGTTATTTCATGGAGGTATGAAACTAAATATCTAAAAACCCATAAAGCGTATGTGAATACGTGTCGCATATTCATACGTTAATGTAGTAAGTTTTTTTCGTTCCATATAGCCTTAAAATTATAAAAGAAATGCTCTATTCAAATGTTATACCATGAATCGAAAAACTACATTTGGTTACAATGTGAAATTGACAATCATCTCGATCGAAACCATTCTAAATCGCTAACTCAGCGTTCCATTCATTCATTCATTCATTCCTTCATTCCTTCATTCCTTCCTTCATTCATTCATTCATTCATTCATTCATTCACTCAAACCATTCAAAAACGCTCCAAAATCACTGAAAGCGATCAGACCAACCACTTTATTCAAAATGAATACAGCTAAAAAAACGCGATTTCATATTATAAGCGTCTGATTGGTTCTTGGAAAATAGGAAGCTGTTTATAGAACTTGCTTGCATATTCTATCAAAGGGAGGTAATCGGTATGGCTTATCTTGTTCATCCTGTACAAATTAGCGATACTGGATTATTTCCCTTTAATTTCACTTAAACTCACTCATTCAACTCTTTCAAATACATTTCAAAATCGTTTCAAGATCATTCATTTTGTCAATTTCATATTGTTGTTAACTGTACAGGTATTTCAATTATGAGACTATTTGTAAATTGGACTTCTTTTACGAAAGCTTACAAAATAGCTGCGTACTAAAAAATGTTTTCATTGAGGGATAAACAATTTTTTCAGCCGATCAGAATGCGTTACTTTTGATGACAGAACTTAAATTCAATATTTTGTAGTTGATTCTGTCGATTTTCTTGCAATCTGGTTGGCTTTAATTCGGTTATTTTCATTTTCATGGAAGTATTAATCTAATCGGCCTAAACCACGTCATTCTTTATGAATAAGCGAATCGAATTTATACACAAGTGTGGGAAGGCGTTTAGTTTCATTTCTCCATGAGATGAAAATAAACACTCTCTTCCCGTCTTAAAATTTAATGTAAGTAGAAGTAGATTTAAAGATTGTTCAAAAATGAGAAAGATTTCTAGATTACATTATGTGCAGGCTTAGAAAATAGATGCGTACTCAAAGTTACTTTCATTGACAATAAGGGTATCATCAGACACATAGGAAGTGGATTTTTAGGCCACCAAAATGATGCCCAACAGTTTGCGCTATTGGAAAGAATTGATAGCGACAGATTGCCTTTTCCAAATGATTGTGTGCTTTTAGCGGATGAAATCTATTCCAATGGTCATCCCATCATGTCGCCTCATACGTCGGCACAACTTGTTACCCGACGTGGTCGGCAGCGATAAAAGGCGAAAAAAAGGAATAAGTATATTGAAATACCCAGTTTTTGTAGAACATGCTATCGGAGAATTACAAACTTATGAGGCTATCGCAAGTGTATGGAGAAATCCTAGACTACTATTACCGAAAGTAGTAAACAGTTGTGCAAAGCTTGTGTGTCGTAAGAAATCAATCGGACCTATTTTGTAATACGTTTAAGTATGTTTTTTTTAACCAAATGGCGTATTTTAATATCAGTGGTTTTTTTCTGTATCTATATCTACGAATTTAAACGCCAGTAACGAATTTTATCAATTTTATTTTCACTTTCTCTCGGTTTCTCTTTTTGTTACTCAAGAAGAAACGAGTGAAATCCACAAGTTCTATATGTTATCTTATCAAACGTACTTTACTTGTAAACCTCTACGTTGGCGTATTGCGTAGTCGGGTTTGACCATATTAGAAAAAGACACACGGCGATTAGTTGCATATTAATATTACTAAACATTTTGAACATGTACTTCAAAGCTAAGAATCGGGAATTGTGTTTTGAAACAAGACCAATATATATGGGAATGCGTGGCGTTTTCAACAATATCGCAACAGTACATTTGCACAAAAATTGAGCAGCCTAGATAACATAGTATACTAATATTAATCTCTGACCACACGTTATCTATCTTCTTAGAGCAAAGTGAACACAATGGCCAGCCTGTGCAGACTCAGAGGCTGGTCAAAGTCTTTGCTCTGTGTAAAAAATAAATTGTTGGAAATGTCATGCAGAGACTAATATGTAGCCGAATGGACATCAGCCATTCAATATTCATAATATTACCACATTATCTGACTTTAATAAAACGTTATTTCGCTGTATTAATGATATCTTGTTTCGTCCTTTTTGGCACGACCCCTTTTAGTCCGTTATCGGTTTTCCTTTTTCGGGTTTCGTTCTACTTCGCACATGTCTACTAGGAAGCTGTAGATCTACATAATTTGTTTGCATACTCTATCCAATAGTAGGTAATAAATATCGCTAATTTTGTTCATTGTAAACAAAATAAGGAAAAATTGGATTACACCCTTTTATAACTCACTCATCGCACCCATCCAAAATCATCCCACTTGTTAATTTCACGATGTCATAAACTGTGACAAATATTTAGAGTATCGGCTCGTGAAATTGCACCATTTAAAATAAATAAATTTACAAATTTCTGCAATTTAAATGCAAAAAAATATTAAAAAGATGAACGAAAAATCCCAATTTAGAATTTTTGACGTAAGTTAAAATGATTAAAATCTTAAATCTACATAGTTTACAGTATTTTAATGGGATATCTTTATCAGTATACGGATAATTATGTCTTATTCTGATTTTTACGCCTACAAACCTACAGTTAGTAACATCGTGAAATTGACATTCACTTTAATCGAAATCATTGTATATCGCTCACACAGCGCTCCATTCATTCATTACAATCACTTATTCAAACTATTCGAAAACGCTCCAAAATCACTTAAGGATTACGATCTTGAAGAACTACATTAAAATAGATATATCTAGATATATCTAGAAAAAAAAATAGTAATTTCCCTGACGTAATTGAAATCATAAGCGCCTGGTCGGATCATGAAGAAATAGGAAGCTATTTATAAAGTATGTATGCATATCTTATAAAAAGGGAGGTAAGAAATAAAGCTAATTTTGTTATTACTTATTGGATCATTTCCCTTTAAAGTCACTCAAAACCCATTCATCGCACTCAATCTTTCAATCAATTTCACTCCAAAAGCATTCCAACACCATTCACCTTGTCATTTTCACGATGTTTTTAACTGCACACCTCCATTATAAAAGTCACACAAATACAGTTTTCAGTATAATCAAATATTGCATTACATAACATAACCTTTATTTCTCAAAGGTAAATAAAGGGAACAACAATACGAAAGATATCATTACAAGTAAAAAGCAAAACCGGGACCATATGACATAGATACGCTATTAACTGCCCAATGGAATTTGGCAATAAAAATTTGCCCCGGCGGTCCTCATCTAACCCAAATAAGTCATTTAGAAATACATCATTATCAGAAAAGTCTGGAATGCTAGCAGTTTGTGCATTGAAATCGCCTAAAAGGAAAATATTATCACATTTTGAAGTAATCTCAGTCAAAGAGCTCTCAAAAGTATCATACATTCGTTTTAATCCACATACATTTAAAGCACCGTTATGTAACGTTTGTGATACACGACCGTTTGCCAGTCTATTCAAACTGCACTTTATGTTGTTTTTCTGTTCAAGTTTAGTAGAAACATGAAATTTGTCTATTTCTTGAAATTTCCCAGAAATTTTACTTAGCATTTTGCATGTATACATACAGTGTTAGATGCTGTCTGACTATGGCTTGCTCGCAGTCAGGAAATGGATTGGCAATAAAAGTCCATAAACTCAGACTCACTCTTACTATGACCACTGTTCATTTTCAGCATTCTGACCTTGTAAAAAGTCATCAATCTCGACTGGACCTAAGCCCGAGTCAGGCAAAGTATTTTGCATTTCAGGGATTGCTGCAAAATCGTTGGTTGAATTCTGTTTGTTGTTTGTTTTGCATTTGATGCAAAGAAATTGCTTCGTTGTATTTTTGTGTACTACTTAGACTGTGATCAGGCGTTACCCTAGGTTTTTGCTTGAATGATAACCCAGACCAGTCTTGAAACTCATCTTGTTTTACTTTAGCCCACACAAAACGTTTTGCCGGATCGGAAAAGAACACATTTTGGGTGGGTTCTATCTCTTTCTATCTTATAATTAGACCATATTAGACCATATAAGACCATAGTTTACCCCTCGAATACACAATTTCCTTCGGAAATTCTCTGTTGATTCCTACATCACGTTATCCTTTCAGTTTGTATGCATTTGATAAGATGTATTGTATATCGCAGTAATCTTTGAAACAGACTATAATTTCACGGGTTTTTCCACTTTCATATTTACCCAGGCGATGAGCACGGTGCATTCCAATTTGACCAGCTGTTTCAATTTCAAGATCCAAAAACCAAAAAGTTTCTCACGAGCTCCATGCAATTCTCATCTTCAGTGTTCGTCCCTCATCTTCATCCATCAGTGTTTCCGCAGAAAATCAAATTCAACCCTTGACTCCTAGCCTCTAGATCGATGCTTTTATACTCTAAATAATTAAATCGGCCATTATTCAACTTGATATAGAAATCCATGATGTAGTCTAATCTTTGCTCAACTTTGTACAACCCATTTTGTTAACATTTTATCTTATAACTATACAAACATTCGTGTGATATAGGTGTATTTTCAAAACTGAGCTCTGACGTAGGCGTTGAGTCCATTACCATAGGTATATTTGGTATATTTAAAAAAGCATATGATAGGAATTGAACGTAATACCTTCTTTTCAACTTTGAAAGTGCATGAACGAGTAAACCATACGATCTTAGACAAGTAATACGATTAGTTTTGGAAGTCAATTTGTATCATTTCAGGTATTGTTTAAACCTGTTTTATCTAATTTGAAAGAATAGGACGGGAATTTAACCGTTAAAAGTAGATTTCACGGCTCACCACGCAAAATCTACCTGTACCATCCCATATGATATTTTTTATGATATCACAAAGTTATTTTTAGAACAATAATATGACCCGTTATTTTTAGACACTTGCATTCAGTTAGAAACAAAGACGAAAACAAGACAAATAGAGGTTATAAGATAAATATAATACGTACTTAGTGTATTATATGAAAAAAAAATCTAATTCGGTTGTGAGAATAGATAATTGTCTCGGCAAAACCTCGACAGTTATCAATTCTCCCAACCTCGTTAGATTTTTTTTTCATACAAAACACTAAGTATGTATTATAATAGAGAGAACTCGGAGCATGACGAGAAGTTAATCATCTGTTGATAATTGTTTAAAATCCTCAGCAGCTTCATCGTCAATATTATGGACATTTAAGTGGGGTTGGAGAGTGGACGTACCTCCTGTTGAGTTTCGCTGTCTCTTGTTTCTTTGTATTTCTTCTCGACATTCACCACCCCACCCACAGCCATTACCTCGCTGACCACATTGACCATTGTCCATGGAGTGACCACTTCTCGTTTGTTAATTTCGATCATTATTTTGGTTACGATTTTTACCCATGATGGTTACCGACGGTTATTTTTGACTCAAATCTCCCAAATCACTGGCTTTTAAGATTCCCTCGGCTGTTGTATCGACGTTTTTCAAGTTTTGTTGAGAGCTCAAATTTTTAACGACCGACCACTTGTCACATGACCCCAACCAACAAAGAAGCTGCATTGTCATTGGGAAATAATAGCAATTGTTGGCCAATCAGAATGCATGAATCTTGATGGACGGAACTCAAATTAAATTATAACTAAATAAGTGAAAAGTCGTCTCGTATTTATCACATAACATAACCTTTATTAACCAAGTATTTTAAGCATTATTTATGAAGGTTACATAGTTTATTTCCTTGTAAAACTGGAATCAATCTTTCTGTGGATAATGATTACTTGTTTGTACCTTTATTCTTTTTATGTCAGCGGGGATTGTATAAATTTCACCTATTTCCGAATCTTCGTCGTTTTCCGTCGATCTGTACTCCCAATCAATATTTTACGTAATGGCATACACAATAGTCCCGCACTGATAAACGCGGAACCAGCCATAACGAAAGCACTGTGGTAACTCCCGGGAGAATCAGCGAGTGCACCTGCAGTGAAAATGATAAAAGAAGGAGTGTGAATAAATGACATAAGAGTAAAGTTGAAATATATTGACAATCTCGATTTCCTGACTCACGGGTCTGCAAGATAAACAAAAACGTGTGACCAGTAAACCCGTCACGCAAATTTGCATTTGGAACTTCGCTCAGACTTTTCCGTTGACTGGAAAGTATCTCGAACGTAGTAATTTTCTGTTTTAGGAAATTCGGCTTCTGGTTGTAATTTAATACGCTGTAAGATAAGCACATTTCGTTGATCCTTTCCGATCGTCTAATGAGTTCCTTAAGACATATTACTATTTCATGTCAAAACGCATAATTTTGTCATCAAACTGTAACATGCCTAATTTAAATCTCTCGTTGAATTCAGTTTTTTTCCACGTCATATTGATCTAAACTTGTTTCCCGCTGTCTGTGAGAGACAACGGGTAGCGTATAATATTTACGGCAATCTGATTGGCTGTTTTAATTATCGATGTAGTTTTCACGACAAGAAAGTTATTACAACGTAAGAATTTTCCATGCATACGTTAACACTCCTGTCTGTTTTTGCCGTGTTAAATTATATAGTAAATTGGCACATTTTGACAGTCTGTAGCTCATTTAAGAACAAACTTGGGCTTAATCACTTAGTGCGGCTGAAAGAGCGTTATATGCTCTTGAATATCATCTCCAGAAAACAGGACCTCGCAGGATAAAATTATTCACGCTTTTGCATTGCGCACAGCTACCCTAAACTTCTCTTGGTATGAAAGTGTACGCAGACGTGGGTATCTCTTTCAAAGGTCAGGCTCAAAGAAAAAAATAGTTCGCAGCAATTCAAGACCGGAGCGGATCCATATCGATATCCGTTGAAATATGGCGGCATTGTTGAAAATGAAATTCTCTTGCTTATCTAAATATGCGCTTTATCGGGTAAACATACGACAGAAGACCAATTACACTCTGCGGAAACAAAAGCAGTTAGAATGCCTAAAGACAGTGCTCGTCCGCTGAATTCAACCGTGATTTTCGATCATCTGCACGCGCCTACAAAACGCGTTACGATTATCCGATTTTCTAGCTTCCGTTTAACTTTGATCAAATGAAGTCACTAGAGGGTCATATGACCTAACGAAAATTTGTAGAATACCTTCTCTAGTATCGATAAATCTAGGGGCAGTAAACCAGTCCAATTGATTAATCTGACGTCATGTAAACCCACGTGAGAAACTACTGTACCCTTATTATTGCCGAGGTCTTTTGCGTAGAATCGCATAGAGTTTCCGATTGTAGTTAACCCGTCAAGCAAAAGGCACTATCTCGGATGAATTAAAAGTAATGTTCTTTTTAAATCGGGAACTTTCAGTAATTCTTTGGAATAGACATCGGAAGTAGTAAAGGCGTAGCCTTGAAGGCGCGTCATTTCGAAAGTGGGTTTTGTGACGTAAAAATCATCAACGCTATCGCAATCTGTGCCTTTGAATGTAACAAAATCAACGAAAAAGATTCAATCAGGGCATATCATAAATTGATAAATATATATATATATATATACAATAGAAAATAATGTGTTTTACTGCGTTTTAACAATATTGATCACCCCTCGAGGGGTGTTAGAATATTTTGCATAAAATGAAATTACAATTGCATAAAATTGAATTTACATCTACAGTTGAATATCGTCACGTCGAATGTCCCTAAGACGAGCTTGTCGAACTTATCTCCAAGTCGCGATCTATGTATTTTTACCTCTTTACGTCGAATTAATTTTAATATCAAAGCGTCTTTTTGTACACATATACACTTCTAAACCAAGAACGTAAGATTTCAACAAGAAATGTTCATTTAAGACAGTTTTCACACTTTTCGACTTGACAACTCTAGAAAATCAAGCTATGAGCGTCACAGAATGTGAATAGCAGGGATCATTTTCCGATGCCTTGTTGCTGTTGTTATGATTTCTGATACACGTTTCTAAAAATATTTTAATGAATGAAAATGTAAGAAAAATAAAAGTTCGTTTGATTTCATATGCAATATGGGGCCAATTTATTTCTGACCCGCCTTCGGGTAGGGTGTAGACTGGTCTCACTGTCGAATATCAGAATAGCCTATTCTAGGCTATTCTGATAGTCTATATGTGGACCAGTCTAGAGCTTGTAGCCCGCTTTCTGGGAGATACTCTGATATTTCGGGCAACAGTACCCGCCCAGGGTCAGAAATAAGTTGGCCCATGGTAAGCATAAACACTAAATCACATATCATTCTTGTTCACCTCCGTTATTTCATTACAAATAAATTTCATAACCACATGTGCAAATCTCCGATATTCTCTTCATCGACTTTTTTTACGTCGAAGTTTTTTGTCAGATTCCCGAAACTCGACAAAGTGATTCGACTTTATTCTTATTGCATAGGCATCAAGCGGAGAGAAGTCTTGAGATATACTTAATCTAATCTAAAGGGGCACCACTTTATTTCAAATTTATTAATATCCTACAGGGTTTTCCATTCATAATACTACTTTAACTTAACACTAGTGAACGAAAATTTCGTTCACCAAAAATGGCATTCCGCGAGAAGAGTTATTCTCAATCTCGCTTTAATTAGCATATAAATCCACTTTTAGTAAAATCAAAACATTAACGAAACTTAATATCACCAAAGTGTTTTCATTTTGGCTTACACGTTTAGAATCTTCTGCGAAATTGAAGCTAAAATCAACTTTTGAATAATACTGTACAGCGTCCGCTCTTAAAATTGACAGGTCAACGTCTTTTGATGAAAGGCACAACTTTCATTCGCCAGAACTCTGAATTACAACGTCAGCCGAGTCTAGATAACAAAGTTCCAAAATGTATGAAACGGTTGGTTTAAAAAAAAAACTGAGTGGCCGAAAATCATGCCTATGTCAAAAAACCTTAAAATTTTATGTCATGAAGCAAATATGACAATTCATCCACAATGAGTCGGATTTTGTGTGGCACTAATGCTTAAGCAAGCTCAAAAAAGTATAATGTTGATTGTTTTGATAGAGACAAAAGTATTTATCAGCCAATCAGGATAAAGGAATCTCAATAGACACAACTAGTAACCAATAATTTTGTCACCAAACCTGCTATTGGGGCTCCAATTAAAGTTGATATACCCTGGCATAATGTAATCAGACCGAGGGCTGAACTCAACTTCTCTATTCCAAGTAACTCCGATAGGATAATTGACCGGAGGGAGACAAATACGGCTGAAAAACAATAATGAACATTCGTATAGAACAGAACATAAGTTTATTACAGGCGTTGAGCATATAAGCTCATAGTCCAATATTACAACATATAACATAAAATACAGTGGAAAAGGCATGTCGCATTAACAAACAAAATTAAACCAAACATGACAATAGCAAGAGTAACAAAAATAAGCTGTTTATTCGTTCTCAACAGAGTAGAAGGATCTTCTTATATGTAGAGAATTAAGGTAAAATGGTGATAATTTTACTTATACTTTTTTTTATTTTCAGTGTTAAGTAATGTAGTAGATTAGTGGTTGTTTCGGTGTAAGATTGGTTTAAATTCCATTGGATGAACAACAAAAGATATATTTTCACGGGATTCGAAGCAGCAGGAGAAAATATCACTGTTGTTTTTCGCTACTCGTGAAATTTAATGTGCTGTTGTTCCCAAATTGTTTTATTTATCGATCTCACATGAAAAACAAATAACGAGACGAAACGCAAACATTCTACTGCAGATTCTCTTTTTGAAGTGATTACTTGGTAATAATTTGAGTCCAATTTTAATACCATGACAAGGTTATGAGGAGGGTCATCCAAGTTTAGGTTTAAACCTGTTTATTTTACATCGAATGGGAAACAAGTTCTTACAACTTAGATTACCCCCCCCCCCCCCCCCTCAATTCTGCCTCCTGGAAAATTCACCAGTACTCGCGCCGAATGTGTGGGCCAATGAAAGAATTGATATCGATAGCCACTCCCAGGAATCGAACTCAGGACCTTTAGGTCAAGAGGCCGACGCTTTACCTATAGACCACGGTCACTCAAGTAGCATATATAAGAAAATAGACACGCCCTGCCACGCCCATATTTAGGGACCAATCATTTCACAAAGGATTTTGTGGCGGAAGTACGGTTGAATTTTTTTTCTTAGTTTTTTTTTTTTTTTTTTTTTTTGTCACCAAACATTAGTTGGATAGTCCAAAACCTATGAAGGTTGAGCGCCTGGAGTCTCAGAAAGAAAGTCGTTGTTGTACTGGTGTGAGAAATACCAGAAATCCATAGTATGGTGCTCCAGTTGCAATTATATGACTGATTCAATCAATCGATCAATCCATTTACAAATCAAACAATAACTAAAAATAATTTCTACATATTAAAAAATTCGGCGGCAAAAACTTGTTTTCATTTTCCATTTAAAAGATAAAAAATAATTATCGTACATTTTTATATCCTTAGCAAAAGTTGAAAAGCATAGGTGTATAAAGGATGTAAAACAGTAAATCGGACAGTTTTGTCTTTCATTTCAAGACAATGGAATTGCCAACCTTTAAATCGATAGTAGCCGTTTAGAAAAGAAGCTTTGCAGGTTTATGTTCGCTTGAACAGTCAACAACACCGTGAAATTGACAAGGTGAATGATTTTTGAATGAAATTGAATGAGCGCGATAAATGAGTTTTGAGTGGAATTAAAGGGCGGTAATCCAATAAAGCTTATTTTGTTCAGGATTAAATTTGCGATTTTTATTACATCGATTAAATAAGATATGCATACAAGTTCTATAAATAGCTTCCTATTTCTTCAAGAACCAATCAGACGCTTATAGTTTCAATTATATCAGTTATGTGTGGGTTCCGTGGCTTAGAGGTAGAGCGTCGGCCTCTAAGGTCCAAAGTTCGATTCCCGGGAGCAGCTTTCGATCTAGGTTCTTCCATTGGTCCACAGATTCGGCGCGAGTACTGGTGAATTTTCAAGGAAGCAGAATCGAGGGGGATTCATCTTAGTTGTAAGAGCTTGTTTCCCAATCGATGTAAAATAAATAGTTAAACCAAATGAATGTCAATTTCACGATTTGTTCTGGCGCAGTAATATTTGACCGAATTTGTGTGTACTTTTTATAACAAGCATTACGAGTATTCGTCTGTGAAATCTGTCACATTTAAAATCAATAAAATTACATCATTCAACGATGTTAATGCAATAAATATTAAATGGCTTGCAATAAAGAAAAATCGTTGCACTTAGTAAGTAGGTAAATTTTATTTTATCTATTTAACTATTCAATCTTTATAATAAAATCGGCTGAAAGCAAGGGCATTTCTTTACCCCTTTTGTCATTTTTTCTTAGAAAATACATGAAAACTAACGTACTTGTTCTTACTTCAAGAGTAGGCCTAATTGACGATACAGTGGCAGATCTGAACAAAACAATTTCAGAAGATTAAAACATCTATTAATTCCCTATCGAATAAACATTTTAAATACCCACATTTTAGTCAGAACAAAACCGCATATAGATTTTTACACAAAAGTAGTTCATCTTAAGCATGTAGGAAGTCCATCTTGTGAATTTTATATACATCATTGCAAGGAAAGAGAAGAATTGGTGACCGTGTCTATTGAACACATCGAATTAAGCCCAGTACAGTAAAAAAAAAACATTGTGACATTGAAAAGGTGAATGAGTTTGGAATGACTTCGGAATGAAAACATTCCAAACTCATTCACCTTGCCAATTTCATGACGTTGCCTACAGTATCATATTGTTTCAGAGAAAAAGAACTTCAACGGTGAGTTTTATATACATATTTAGTCTTATTGACCTATATGCGCACAGGCAGTTGCACAAAATAAGACATCATTCTCTATCAACATAGCTAAAATAATATTGGAAAAAAGGGGATTCTTTTCGTCAAAACCAACAACTTCAGTGTTTTATGACATCTCTTTATACTAACCTATTGCAACTCCAAATATCGCGCAATTAACAACCATTCCCCCAAATCTAACATAAAATGGAACGAACAGAGTTATAGTCCCTGCAAGGAGTAAAGCTGTCGCATTCAATAAAGTACAGTCTAACCACTGTTTATCCACCACGAATCCAGATACAATTCTTCCACATGAGCTAAACGCCCCAATAACAGAAATCAAAATGGCGGCCTGTGATGACGTCATATCCATTTGTAGGACCATATCCGGAATGAAGACATATGGAATGTAGAATCCTGAAACAGTTACGAAAAAAATCATTTCAAGCGGATAACGTAAACCTAGGCAATTGCTACAAACATTTTGTTTAAAAGATAATATTTGTACATATATACATAAATAAAATGGTCTTATAATGAGTTTTAAAAACTTGGTCATTTTTTAGGCAAATATTTCATAAATGCAAACGTATGCGATACTTACCTAGCATGCAAAGAAAACAAGAAGATCCATATAACAGAAACGAGATACTTTTTATCAGTTTAAAATTAAACACTCTTTCAATGTCAACATTTTTCAAGGTGAGACTTGAGTCGGTAGATGATTGGTCTTTATTTCTTTCACGTGTTAATACTTGGTAAACCATAGGCTTTTCTGAGCCAGGAAGGGGTCTTAATAAAAGACCAAGAGGTACTCGATTCAGGGCAATCCCAGATAAAAATCCACATAGCACCTTGCCACCCGTATTGTTCGATTGAAATTTTGATTAAAAGTGCCAAAACAAACGTGCCAACACCACTTCCGCTGAGAGAAATACCAGTCGCAAGTGCCCGCTTAGACGTGAAGTACTGACCAACTGACACTATTGCTGATGGATATATCAACCCAAATCCGAAACCTGTAACATGAAATGAGAATAATAAGTTAGTTTACTCATGATGATTTTTTTGGTATAAGATTATAATGAAATAATGGGGTTAATTGTATGCTTTGCTTCTATTTTGTGATATTTTTTATATCAAGGAAGTGGAGCCGTAATAGTTCCGCAACGTTTCGGAACTCGTGAACTTTTACAATGTTGACCGAGGCTTCCTTCCTGAATATCATTAGGAAACCTCGGTTAACATTGTTAAAGTCCATTACCTTCGAAACGTTGCGGAACTAATAGGGTCCACTACCTTAATATCATTATTTTCGTGTTTGTTTGTTTGTTTGTTTGTTTCATTGCGTCTATACACTCAGTAGTTTTTAGAAATTTATTTCAGCCAGTGCGAGACATTTCCAACAATTTCATGCTTGCGTGATCTCGAGACATTCAGCGACCTGAACAGTCTACCATGTAATAAGAATATACTCTGAAGAGTACATGAAGAGGGTCAAGACCTTATCAATCTCCATTGCACAAAGCGAAGACTTTTGTCAGCCTGTGTGGATACACCTGCTGTCCAGATACTTTGCTTTGCCGCACATGTGAAATTATTGGAAATGTCACGCAATGGCACATTTCATTTTGAACGCGAGAGGCGTTTATGGTTCATGTTAAGAAATGCCAAATCAAATGCTTCTCCTCATTACAAAAATAGACAGTTTGCCCAGCTAACCAATATATCAAAATGATGCTTTAGACGAGCACAGCAGTTTCACAACATAAGAGGCCCCATCTCATACCAGTATAGCCGAAATATCATAGACAAGGGAAATTTAGTTCAAAATTAAAAACTTCGTCAAGGCTGGATAAAATTTGCTTGAATTTGAACAGAATGTAGACAAATGTACTGATGACAAGGTACTACTACAACCGTAGATATACATGTCAAACTGGTTCGGCATTTTTTTTTATTATTATTTTCTTTAGTAATATAACAAATAATTACTTAAATGTATTAATCATTTTGAAAAATAGGATGAGTTATATTTCTAAACAATCTATCAGGTATAATTTCTTTTAAATGATTAATGGCACTTGATGTTTGATAACACGGCATACTTTACATAGATCTATAGTTCCGCAAGAAAGAGTGAGGCCCGAGAAACCGTTATCTCCTATCATTTTCAATGTAAAATTGATCTTTGATCACTCACTTGAAATTGCAGGTCTATACACGTTTACCAAATTAGAATGACATATATGGCATATGTGTTTATAAAATGAGTCAAAGTAAATTGCTTGCATAACTACGTTTTTAATCCGATGTTTATACCAACGGCTGAAGGAGTATCTGGTTAGAACTTTAGACTGCATGTTGTTAAAATATGAGCCAATTTTATCTTACCGACAATAGTTGCTTGTTCTGTACGAAAAATGACAATGTCTTGGCTATATACTGGTATCGATAGGGTTGTCTTGTGATGCCTAACTGATAGTGCTCATCTAGAGTTTCATTTTGATATAGAACATAGCTGGACATACTGCTATTTGTTGGCATATAAAATGCCCTTAAAACTTGGTCAAAAGACTTCACGCAAACCCTAACCTTAAGAAGTCGCCCTCGAACGCTTTTTCCTGATGTTTTCACGTCCCTGAAAGAGCGGCATTGGTTAACACCAACTGCTACCCAATTACACAGCTGGGTGAACTGGGGCAGGCAATCATGTAGTTTGCCTTAGACACCTGCGTCGATGGTTTGGGCTCGAACCACGGACCTTAAGGTAACGAGACGGGCGCATTTACCACTCGGTCATCGGGGCAGTCACAATGTAATGGTATAACTGTAAACTAAAGAGTCCCGTGACAAAGCTTCCTACTCAATATGAAGTTATTACAAACACAACATCACGGAACGTTTTTAAATATTTGCAGACATTACTCATACATTCATGATAACATTTTCTTTAATGCTTTTCGGTGATTTATCGAGAAATAACGGTAGATTATCACTTGATAAACTCACCGCTAAAGCAGTGAAATTATCAAAATCTTATACCCTGCTTTTGTGCATTTCATCCTATCTGACGTCATCTATGCGGGGCAAAATAAGTGACGTCACAATGAACGTTGCATAGCAATCACGCGCAAAATGACGCGCTTTACGAAAATATATCCTATAAACTTCACATTTTGTCTCATTTTTGCATTAAAGAAATAGAATAATCGTTTGTTTTTCGAGTAAGATCGATTAATATTTCATTTCGTGAAAAACAAAAGCTATATTTTCACTCGTGGCTCTGCCACTCGTGAAAATATAGCTTTTGTTGTTCACTCAATGAAATATAAATCGATCTTACACTTAAGCAAGCGATTATCCTCTATTTCTTTGAATAATAGGCTTCTTGGTTTAGTTACAACGTATTTTGTCTATGCTATTTGAATGGAGGCTTACATTTGATATCCAATTTTGAGAAATTTATAATATGGACTTAGTGTTTTGTATGAAAAAAATAACTAACGAGATTGGGGGAATAGATAATTGTCGAGGCTGTGTCGAGTTAGATATATTTTTCATACAATGTACTAGGTACGCACGTATCTTTGAACCTCTATTTGGCTTATTTAGGTCGATGTTTCTAACAGAAATGCAAGTTCCTAAAAATATCCGCATTATGTCATTGTTTTAAAAATATCTATGTGATATCATTAAAAATATCATATGGTATGTTATCGCACACGGATATTTGTATAGTTATAAGATCAAATAAAGATTGTGTACACTAAGAACATGTATCTCAGTTGTCTGGGGTAAACTAGATGTTATTTAAACACCCATTTCTCGCATTTCCAAGGTATCTGACGGATAACAATGAAATTTCTCTATGCAGTTCTATAAATTATTCTACGAAAAGAAAAATAACTGACTAGCAAATAGTCCAAAAGAAACAATGAACTGTCTAATGTTTAAGGAGAATGTACACATGAACATCGAGAGTGACGCTAGTACCGCACCAAATGACGTCACTTCCCGTAAACCAAATGTGGCTACCAGGATACTTGTCAATGGTCCTGAAAAATAACAAAAAAGCTTATCTTTTCTTTAAAAGTCAAGGAATAGATTATTCTCTTTTTTTAAAAATATTTTGTGGGGTTCTCAAATCTTGATGTAATTATCGGAAAAAATGTACGTCAGGTTACATCCTTTCAATTAGCAATTTGCATTTAAAGATATTAATTGTCTGACGTCTCTACATGTAGAATAATCATTTTGGATTGTAATAATGTACGGAAGCTTGTATGCACTTCCCTAATGAAGGCATATACTTGTACGGAAGCCTGTATATAACCCCCTAATGAAGGGTATTCTAGTTTCCAAAGACGCATTGAACTCTACAAGATGTCAAACTTACGATGACAAGTCGATATATTATCGGCATGTTGACGAAATTTGGTCAACATGTCGAGATATATGTCGACTTGTCATCGTAACTTTGATATCTAATAAGGTTCAATGCGTCTTTGGAAACTAGTATACGTCTTAATTGGGGGGGGGGTATATACAAGCTTCCGTAGGTACATACAAGCTTCGGTAATATTGTCGACATTTATCAGTAACTCTGTTTCCACTTCTTACCTATTGCCAAGTAGGTACCATTGAACACCGAAATGATCCATGATGTCAAGCTTTTACTTTCATTAAAGTAGACCAAAAGTTCTGCTAAAAATAGTCCAAACGAATAAGAAATTCCATCGAGGATCGCACATCCCAAAAATCCGCTTAAAGTTACAACCCAACCCCATCCACCATTTGGAGCGTTGTCATGAAAACTTTGTCGTATCCGTAAGTCAAACTTTGAATCTGTTTAAACCATGTCGACTTGTTATTTGAAAAGATGCACTCCCCTGTAGATGAAATGATGGAATGAAAATGGCAAAAATTTAGCTGTCAAAACAATTTCTGTCAAATTTGTGCATATTTTTAACAGATCATTAAAAATGTAAACATTTGAACATTATATACAAAACAGACATAATATATAAGAATATCTCGACTGCTTATCGTAATACCATTACAAGTTCGTGGTTATAAAGACGCACTTACTTTAATTTGCGTTTCCCCCTCGATTCATTTATGGCAAATACGTTACGTAAAATCACGGGTATATGCACGTTACAAGCAACAATTTTCATGACTTTCAAAGGAACGACGTGATATAAGAGTATTTTGAACTCATATTCGCCATTTATTTAAGGTAGTGGACCCGTAATAGATCTGCAATGTTTCAGAAGTAATGAATCTTAACAGTGTTCACCGAGGTTTCCTTATGATTTTCATTATCCGCGCAGTCTGACTAGGGTTGACACTTTACGCACTATCCAGATGGTCCCTTTTCGCGTGACGGGTCACAAGCAAGGAATAACACATTTTTTTAATATTTTGTTGTTGTTGCTGTTGTTGTTGTTGTTGTTTTCAGACAGGTTTTCAAAGATTGCAGATCATAAATTGACCTCACGACACCATGCGGGCATTCTTCTCTTATTTAGATATTGGTTTTGTCGTATACATTTTATGGTATAAACCTTGAATAAATTGATATAGAATTCAAATTAAGTATTTAGATTTATCTTGCGAATCGACAAGTACGTTATCTTGTATCATCTTTATCTTAATGTGTTATGAATCGTAAAATTAAATGATATAAACAATTTAATGGGCTACGAGAATAGAAAATCTGATCAAAATCAGATACGTGATATTTACTATTTAAAAATCACTCTTTAGTGAATATTTCTTTGAATTTTTTTTTAGATTTAGTCTTATGAAAGATGAGTTACATAAAAATACAAACCAATCGACAAACTGCGTTTTTTTCGAGAAACGCATAACCTGTCTTATAAAGAAAAATATGTAAATGAGATTTTGGTCACGTGAAATACGCCCACGCGTAGGAGCGGTAATGGGGCTGTATTCAAATTGGAGTCCGAAATGTCATTAATATTTATAATATAAGTTAGACCTATATTTAGATCACCGCGTCATAATCATTTGCATAACCAAATATTGGAATGACAAATTCAAGCTTATCTTTGAGAATAAAAGTCTAGTTTTTACGCGCTTAGTCGGCTAAGAGCATTGTCTTTCGTTTCGGAAATGCTCACGGATACAGACGGGGGTTAAGGACAAAAGCCATGTACAGTTTATCTTAACAATCTGATTATCTTTTAAATAATGAAACTTCTTCCCTTAAAGTAATTTACAACGTCATGTAGGTTTCTAGATACAGTAAAACCCCTCCTTCCGACCACCCCGGAAAAACGGGCACCCCGCTATTACGAACGATTTTCGACAGAACGGAATTATTTGTTCTTTATTTCAATGGTCGCGAACCCCTCTAATGCGAGCACCCCGCTATTCCGAATTACGACCACTAATTTCAGTACAAACGCCGTATAATACACCATTACGAACCTCGCTTAAAAGACCAGTAACTTCACACCTCCGGATCGACCATCCGAATTTCACGCTTAGTAAGTACGAAGGTAATTGGGTACGAATGGATCAACACTTGATTATCGGATTTTTCGATATCGTGATTAAACCTCTATTGTGTTTGGTGTTATTTTCAACCAAACAACTTTAATTGGTCAATTGTTTTGATACACTGCATTCGTCCATCAATGAAAGATGTTTGTTACCTGGTTAACTGTAGTAAAGAAACCGAAAGTAATGCTAATTCGGGTAACATACTGGAAATCGTTTTCGGCGATCTGCAGACCGATTGTAAATTTGCTTCTGATTAATAGGTTTCGTTTTTAGGATTTTACTGAATGTATGCGCTACATTTACAGTTCGACAATATTTGGCCTTTATTTTCATATAAATAATCCGAGGTAGCTTTTCAAACCAGATCAAATAAACAAACGTAACGGAGGAAAGAGCTATATTGAAAGAGAAAAATAACTCTGCAAAGAAAGCACCGTGTCTACGCCTACTCACCGAGAGTTTTGTTTATGGGAAAAAAGAGGTCTTTAGTTATGAATCGAAAGCACAAACAGTTTAAGACATTTTTTTTTGCAGCAGAAAAACCTCTTCTATAATAGAGCCTTTGTCCTAGTTTTTGCATAAGCAATAAGAATTTAACTTAGTTTATACGTGTACTGTCGATCAAATTGAAGAAGATTTGTATCATTGAAATGAGCAATTTCAAAGAATCAATTTCTCCCTTTTGGAAATCAACAATTTGGTCTGGCTTGAAACAACAACAACAACAACTAATTTTTTACATGTTAAAGCTATTTTATAGATTTAATTACGTAATGTAAATACACGCTAAAGTTTAAATCATTATAAAATAAACTGAATTACATAGTGTCTTCTATTAGCAATAATTAGTGTATGAAGTTTGAACGCATCCGACCAAACCTCAGAATTAAGACCACCCCGCTATTAAGACCACTTACAAAAAGTACCCCAAGTGGTCTTAATAGAGGGGTTTTACTGTATTGGAATATAAAAGTACATACTTTCTTTTGGAAGCGAGTATATCATATGAAGTGATCTTTAGAACATTCACTACTACGTTTGTTTGTCATACTAATGGGGAATAATTTGGCTTGTTTTTTGTTTGTTTGTTTGTTTGTTTTTTGATTTTTTTTTTTGAAGTGTGTGTTTCATTCTACATTTGGATATCATTCGATTTATTACTTGTGGACTAAAAGCTTAATTTAATTTGAACTGGAAATCGAATTTCAATGAATAAACATTAGATACTGTTTTTTTTTTTTTTCATCTTTGTTTTATACTCATATTGTATTGTCAATGAACATTTTTTCATGATCATCAATAAATATTTCCAAACACGAGGGTTTAGTTACCAACCTACGATTTAAAGTATGTCGGCTATCTATAAAACTGAATTATAATAAATAAAAGCCGATTCACCTTATTTTTATTGCAACGGCCCGATTAATAATTATTAGGCTCCGCCCTGCCAGCTAAAATAATGGTTTATACTTGAAGGGATAAGGCTCAATTCTTATCATATCTTTTTATATATATACCGATTTACCTATGGAACAAGAGCTTCGCAGAGCGGCGTATATACGCCCGAAGGGGCTTGTCAGTAACCTTGGCTTGTCAGTAACGTGAGCTTGAATGATAGCTAAACATATTGCAAACAGACAGACAGAAAACTGGTGCCATAACATTTAAATATGAAAATATATTTAGTCCTAAGCACAAAAAGACAACCTACAGAGTCATTATGGCAAGTTTCCTTTCATTCTCATCCATAATGTAGGAGAAAATGAGCCGACAAGAAATTTTGTTTTTCATCAACTCAAGGGCAGATAATCCAAGATAACTCTAGAATAACTGGAGCATTTTGAATTGAAAAGTCTTGTGCAAAACTAGACATCATAGAGAGTAATTGTGTCTAGTTTCAGCTCATTTCAATGGATAGTTAAGGAGGAGTTGCGCACACAAAAACAGTGATTTTTGTTTAATTCAAGGGCAGATTATTCAAGATTTCCTAGGATTGACTGGAGCGGTTTGAATTTCAAAGATCTTATGCACAAAAAGACATCATAGGGAGTAATTGTGTGTAGTTTCAGCTCATTCCCATTGATAGTTTAGGAGGAGTTGCGCACACAAAAAACAGTGATTTTCGTTAAATTCAAGGGCAGATAATTCGACATTTCTCAGGAATGACGGGAGCGATATGAATTTCAAAGGTCTTTTGCACAACTAGACATCATAGGGAGTAATTGTGTGTAGTTTCAGCTCATTCCAATTGATAGTTTGGGAGGAGTTGCGCACACAAAAAACAGTGATTGAGGTTTTTTAAAGGGAAGATAATTCGAGATTTCTCAGAAATGAAAGGAGCGATTTGAATATCAAAGGTCTTATGCACAACTAGATATCATAGGGAGTAATTGTGTGTAGTTTCAGCTTATTCCCATTGATAGTTTAGGAGGAGTTGCGCACACAAAAAACAGTGATTTTTGTGATATCAAAGGGCAGATAATTCAAGATTTCTCAGGAATGACTGGAGCGATTTCAATTTCAAAGGTCTTATGCACAATTAGACATCATAGGGAGTAATTGTGTGTAGTTTCAGCTTATTCCCATTGATAGTTTAGGAGGAGTTTCGCACACAAAAAAACAGTGATTTTTGTGATATCAAAGGGCAGATAATTCAAGATTTCTCAGGAATGACTGGAGCGATTTCAATTTCAAAGGTCTTATGCACAACTAGACATCATAGGGAGTAATTGTGTGTAGTTTCAGCTTATTCCCATTGATAGTTTAGGAGGAGTTGCGCACACAAAAAAACAGTGATTTTTGTGATATCATAGGGCAGATAATTCAAGATTTCTCGGGAATGACTGGAGCGATTTGAATTTCAAAGGTCTTATGCACAACTAGACATCATAGGGAGTAATTGTGTGTAGTTTCAGCTTATTCCCATTGAAAGTTTAGGAGGAGTCGCGCACACAAAAAATTGCTAACGGATGGACAGATGGATGGACAGACGGACGGACTGACAGACGGACGGACAGACAGACGACCGAGGCCATAACATAATACAACCCTTCAGGCGTATAAAAAGGACTCATAATCCAGAATTGCGGAGGAAATGGTTAAGTGACAAGCGAGTCCTGCGTTCAAAACGCTTGCAAACTATTAGGAATTATGCCCTGCTTTGCATGCACATACACGAGCAAAGCGGGGCATTACCTCAAATAATTTGCCAGCGTTTGTTTTTTAGAACACAGGGCAGGCGATCACACTGGCCATGCCTTCAGGATAACAAATCGGTGCAAACTGTTTGCAACCTATATCCTGCTTTGCACGTGCACTTGTGTGCAGAGCGGGGTATATTTGCAAACAGTTTGCACTGTTTTGTCACCCTGAATGCTATGGGTGGTTCATCTGCACGATGACAACATGAACAATAATTTGATTTGGAACTGTGCCCTCCTTAATGAAACAACGGACTCAGTCATGTGATCTATGTTGACATAGATAGAGACTGTAGGTGGTCTAACATTGCCCTACATGAAGACAGTTGTGTCCGTGGTCTAAAGATAGAGCTTTAACCTCTCCACCAAGAGGTGCCGAGTTCGATTTCCAGGAGAGGCTATCGAGCTCGAGTCTTGCTTTTGCTCACACACTTTGCGCGAGTACTGGTATCGGAATTGAGTGGGATAAGGAAGTGCTGATTTTGATTGGTTTGAATAGGGTTTAATACCGCTTTTGATAATTTTTTAGTCATATTTCAGGGGCTGGAGTACCTAAAATGGATTTCTGTTATTTACTCATCAGTACTATCACACAATCTTTTCCAGGTCAACAATGCTGCTCATTCCACAATGGTATCCAATCATCGGTGTGGGACACAAATATGAGAAAGGGTGTGTGCTACAGTTGGGGGACCAAACCCGTCACCCCATGATTGTAAATTCAGAAAATGTTTGTTTGTTTAAATGGTTTAGTACGCCACTTTCAACTATCTTTCAGCTTTACCGCGGTTGCTGGAGCACCTAACAATGGTTTTCCTGGTATTTCTCACAACAGTAATACCATTACATCCTTTCCTAGCCACCAGCTGCTATCCAACAAAGGTCTTCAATTTATCGACCCGTTTGTGATATTTTAGTAGGTGGGGTCAATATATCATAAAAAGAAAACAAAATTTGTTAAGATATCAATAGATTTATTACACTATCAATAAAACATAAAAATAAAGCAGGACTCACTTTCATGCATTATCCCATATAGGGTTTATAACAACAATAAACATTGTACTTTTGAAGCTGAATAAAACATGAAGCACAAAAATAACCAGCAATTTCTTCTTTAACTCTTTAACAGACAAGACAAATTTGATTTGAAAGAAGTTGCAGACAACAATTCAATGTTGATGAAATCTTTTTTTTTGTCATACATGTACAAGTAAATGGTTGAAAACATTGTGGGAAAGATAGAAATTGCTTGTGACAAGCAATTCCTTCATTTTCCACAATGTTTTCCATACACTACATTCGTGCAAAGCATGTGAGGGGATGCCTGTATAGTCTATGAATTTTACAACCCTGATTTTATGCTTTAGAAAATGTTGTGGAAAAGTAAAAACTAATTCTTTTCCCACATCTTTATCTAAAAGAAGCTTTCATTTCAAATTATATGCTCTTTTCATTAAGCTTTACCACTTCTATCAATTTGGATCAGCTTAAAACTTAGAAAGAGGGTAACGGGTTCCAGCATGTGAAAAATACATAGTTTATACAATGAAGACGTACATAACATGGTAAAATCAGTAGAACTAAAGAGCTGAAATGTAGAAAATCATGTCCTTGTTTGGCTATCAAAACCTAGTAATCACAGCTTTTATGAGCTTTAGTTACAATCTGGGCCTTCCCTGGGGGTCGCCATTGTCGCCAAATGCGAAAATGAAATGAATTTGGCGATAAAAAAATGAATTTGGCGAAATGACTGGCGACAAAAAAAATCTAATTTTGAGCCATCAGCGATAAATGATTTTGACACAAGCTGAGAGGATATTGTGTAGATACGCTCACAGTGACTGGCAATTAATTGAGGCAAAAGGTATGTGCGTCAACTAGTAACCTCTTGGCTACCCAAAATGCTATGATTGTTTTACAAAAATTAATTGCCAATTAAATGATATACGACATTTTAATACGATCCCCCTCGACAATGAGCTAAAAAAAAAAGGAATATAAGATTTTATCAAGCACAATTTTTTGAAGAAAAATAGCTCTACATCTGGCTCCTAAAATCCAAATTTGGCTCCATTTTTTTCAATTTGGCGAAAGTGTTGGCGAAAAGAAATTTCAGTCCAGAGAAGGCCCTGACAATGTTTTAACTCACTAGCCAACAATGTCAAAATAGCAAGAATAGGAAGGGTTGCTTAATTAAATACATGGAAAAAAGTTCTGAACATATCACAAAAAGATGTAGACTCATTGAAAACCACATCGTCTGTGGGTAATCAAAACCTCAGAACTACAGCTATGCATGTTTCGCTTTACTGATGATATCAGTATACCCAAGGCTCATGTTTGACGAGTAAACCAGAGGTTTGACACCCCCTCCCCCCCAAAAAAAGAAAATATCTCATTTTTACCCTTATAAATTCCTCCCAAGGGAGTCATTATGACTCCCTTCAGGGAAGCTTCTAAAGGTCAAAGCTAGGTTTTCTCCCTTTAATTTTTCTGAGATGGACCGTATATACCGGTACTATCTAAAAGATTACAAATCAATTGCTTCCTTCATTTCTTCACAAGAATGAGTCAATCCAAACTTAAACTGACTCATGATTTGCCCTTTATGTTATTTTATCCATTTAAAATCAGTTTTGACCTCCAGAATCTCATGGACAAGAAGTCAGTGATGATGGTGTGTTTCCAATTATTTATTGTCGATACAGTAGCACATGCCCATATGAGCTCCCAGAAGACGGTTAGTTGTTATGGGGGATAGTGCAATGATACATGACGAAACTAGATCTACTACTGAGATCCACCATGGTTCTTTAACGTGCTCTGTGTGAAGCACCGTCTCACAGGGCCTCAGTTCAACATCTCATCAGAAAGACATTAAGTTTGTTAGTGTGCCAGCCGGGATTTGAACCCATGCCGTCGAACTTCAATGGTTTTGAAGTCACGTGCTCTACCAACTGAGCTTATCCGGCTGACAAGTCAATGTCTCCCCAATTTCAAACACTAGCACAAGTCCCGATACTTACAATGGGAAGCGTTAATTCAAAACAAAGAATGCTTCTGAACAAATCATAGAAAACTGCAGTATAATTGAACATCACTTCTTTAATGCTTTTTGGTGGTTTATTGAGAAATAAAGGTAGATTATCACTTGAAAATCTCACCGCAAAAGCAGTGAAATTATCAAAAATTTATACCCTGCTTAAGCTTTCGTGTATTTCATCCTTTCCGAGCTATGCGGGGCAAAATAAGTGACATCATAATGAACATTGCAAAGCAATCACATGCAAAATGAAGCTCTTTACGAAAATATGTCCTAGAAATTTCACATTTTCTCTCATTTTTGCATTGAAGAAATAGAATAATCGTTTGTTTTCAAGTAAGATTAATTTGTATTTCACTTCGTGAACAACAAAAGCTATATTTTCACTTGTGGCTGCCACTCATGAAATATAGCTTTTGTTGTTCACTTAATGAAATACAAAAGCCATCAGACGGATTATGCTCCCCGAATAAGGCATTGTCACAAAACAAGAGCCATGTTGGACATGGACATCCCCCGCCAAGAAAGCTTGATAGTAAACTGAAGCCTAATAGATAAAAGATTCTATGTACTGTTAAAGATTTGCCTCCTATAAAATCTAAGTAATAAAAATAACAAAGGGCAATAACTCCAAAATTATGCAAGCAAGAGTTGTAGTTCAGGTGTATTGCACTTCTCCTCTATGAGATCTATCCACCCATAAAGATTCAAGTTGATAGCTATTATACTTTAGGAGATATGCTCCAGACAAAATCTAAGTATCAAAAATAACAAAGGGCAATAACTCCAAAATCATGCAAGCAAGAGTTGCAGTTCTTGTGCACTGCACTTCTCCTCTATTAGATCTATCCACCCATTAAGTTTCAAGTTGATAGCTATTATACTTTAGGAGATATGCTCCAGACATAATCTAAGTATAAAAAATAACAAAGGGCAATAACTCCAAAATTATGCAAGCAAGAGTTGTAGTTCTTGTGCACTGCACTTCTCCTCCATAAGATCTATCCACCCATAAGGTTTCAAGTTGATAGCTATTATACTTTAGGAGATATGCTCTGTGGTCAGATTGCAAGGACTCAAATAAGATGTTAGCTTATACAGCAAACATAAAGGTAACAAACATTAAACTCCCTTTTTGGATGATATATTTTTAGACACAAATACCAAATACCTTATGGTAAAGGGCATCTGATTTGCTACTGAAATGTGAAATTTCATCAAATTCTGAGCATGAGACTAGGATAAATGAAAGAATAACTATATTTTACGCGCTAGCGTAAAGGTAACAAACATTTAGCCCCCTTTTTCCATGATATTTTTTTTTTTTAACGTTAATTTCAAATTGTTTATAGTAAAGGGCATCTGATTTTCTACTCAAATATGAAATTTCACTAAATTCTGACTGTTAGACTAGGAGAAATTTGGGAAAAACTGTTTTTACCCTAAGTCCCCTTTTCCCGTGACGAGGCCTCAAATCCAAAAAGTGTCACAGATGCATCATCACTTTATCATAGGGAGTTCACATGGTAAGTTTCATTTGATTTGGCCCAAGGGTTATGGAGAAATAGGTGGGAATGGACAGACGGACGGAATTACTATTTTACATGCTAACGTAAGGTAACAAACATTTAGCCCCCTTTTTCCATGATATATATTTTTTTACGTTAATTTCAAATTATTTATAGTAAAGGGCATCGGATTTGCTACTCAAATATGAAATTTCACTAAATTCTGACTGTTGGACTAGGAGAAATTTGGGAAAAACTGTTTTTTACCCTAAGTCCCCTTTTCCCGTGACGAGGCCTCAAATCCAAAAACCATCACAGAAGCATCATCACTATATCATAGGGAGTTCACATGGTAAGTTTCATTTGATTTGGCCCAAGGGTTATGGAGAAATAGGTGGAAATGGACGGATGGACGGACAGACGGAATTACGGACGGACGGACAGATGAAGCGGCGGCTATATGCTCTCCCTTCGGGGAGCATAATAAATCGATCTTACACTGAAATAAAACGATTATCCTCTATATAATCTGTGGGAGACATAAACTTTATACCTACAGATTTATATGATTCAGTCATCCAATGATGGTATCAATATTGCATGAATAGGAAGCTTTAGTTCAAAACATCTATGTCTCAGCCCAAAACAGTTGTTAGTGCCTATATATTTATAGGCAGTTACAGCTGTTTTGAGCTGAGAAATTGACAGGCAATGTTTCTGAACAAATCACAGAAAAGTGCAGAGTTGTTGAAAAATCATACAGTCTGTGGTTGACCAAAACCTTATTACTTTAGTTAAACATTTACACCTGGTAGCCCTCTAACCATATGGCTATATAAAGAATAGGAAGCAATTATTCAAAACATAAAATGAACATATCACAGACAGATTTGTATACTGATAACCATAAAAATATTCCAACTGTACACAAAACAAAACATTTTACACATGTATAAAGCATAATTTGAAGAAAAAAAAATGCGCACAACACTGTATAGCTATAGTAAAATATTTCCAGTAAGATGTGTTTTTGACCGTCAATGCCCTTGCCAGTGTTTTTTTTTTCAAAAACAGTGGTTGATACATATAGAAATCAGTAGTAGCACCGATATCAAATTTTCAACATAGTTGACCTTGAAAAATGACATTGACCTGACGACCCTGAATATAGTACAGACATTAAGGTATTGTCCCACACAATATTCATGTGAAAAACAAAGATGCTATGCCATACCAAAGTAAAGTTATGGCCAATGTTAAAGTTTTAGTAGGACAAAGCTGTAAATAATAGCCAAACTGACAGACATTGCAAATACAATAATATTGATGTGAGGCATAAATATTTCATATATAGGTAAGTAAAAGACTCTGATCAGCTGTTGAAGTAGAGGCAGTTTCTTTTCATATTTTGAAATAGGCATATTATCAGAAATCCTTGAATTCATAGTTTGATGATTCATTACCCTTGGACAAAAATGAATTTGTCTTAGCATTTAACAATAGGCTACTAAAAAATATAACTATGTCATCAGAGAATGAGATGACAAAACTTTTCTCATTCTCAACAAAGAATTTACTCAAACTAAAAATTTAAATAAATGTTTGAAGGCAAAAAATTATATCAATAGGTTTTTATTTACAATAAATTATTAACATTTTCTTTTATTTCCATACATTTGTTTTAGTATTACAACATTAATAAAAATTAAATTTCATGTTGAAATTTGAAAAAAATACTCGGTTGAGCATCAGAAAAGTTTTATTATTATTTTTGGCCCAGAAGAATACTTGTAATCAAATACAATAAATACAGCCTTTACCTCAATTTTTGTATTGATAAATAAACTTGGGATTAATCTGAGTCCAAGTGAAGACAAGCAGTAGAGTAAAGTTAACATTTAAGGAATTTTCTTTTGAAGTCATGTACTGTTTTTATTTTTTTTAATACTTTTAATACATTTTAACAAATTATTTATTTACATCAAGTAACACGAAAATGTGTAAATGTATATTTTGACATAATTCAAAGGAGTTTGGACGGAATGTTCAATACTTTCATAACAAAACTTAACTATTTTATAAAACTATAGCATGTGTTTTTCAATGTAAATCACAGGCAGAATCAGTCTTAATTTGATCCTGAACATCTTAAAATACTGAAACATTGTAACTGTATATTCTTATTCACACTTTTGACAGTTTATGAAATGCTTTCATATACTGAAATCATATAAAATGGTGTAAAAAAATTAATAATATTTTCGTTAAGTATA
This sequence comes from Fragum whitleyi, assembly GCA_948146395.1. NCBI lineage: Eukaryota > Metazoa > Mollusca > Bivalvia > Cardiida > Cardiidae > Fragum > Fragum whitleyi. The sequence continues at coordinate 11,074,784 of OX411558.1, forward strand.
TTGACACTAGTTTGTAACTTGTAACATGGATGGTGGTTTATTTCTTATCGTCATCGTCGGCGTCCCCGGCGTCCTTCTGTAAGAAGGTTGGGGTTGTGACATTGCCATCTCATAGGTTTTCTGAAATTGTAATAGAAGAATTCATGATTGATTTATCTCATCTTCAGATTATCAATCTTATATGAGTAAAAATGAAGAAAAAACAAACTTATTATGAAGCTTTTACAACAATTGCAACTTAGAATGAAAATTATTTTCCATGGTGTTGTTGAACACCTGATTTTAAAAAAAATGCCATTTGAAAATAAACAAATTTCATTGATGGTATAGAATGGTGCCAAAAAAACCTGACTTGCCATTTTTACAAACAATAAACTTATCTGTGGTGAATTTGTGCAGGCTTCTCTTATTCGATAAGACATATATACAAAGGCTTGACGAACAGTAAAGACTAAGATCATTGAAGACTATACTGTCAGTCAAAGCTTCGTACATACCCTGAACAGCATGAGAAAGATAAGTGATCCATTATTCTTAAAGAGTTCTGTTTTTGTAGTCCCTTAATTAGTTATTGTTTAATACAAGTTTTATTGTATAATTTGCAAACAGAGTGTATCATTAAGGTAGTGAACGTGTAATAGTTCTGCAATGTTTTGGAAGTAATGAACTTTCACAGTGTGGACAGAGGTTTCTTAATGGTTTTCATTAGGAAACCTCAACATTGTTAAAGTTCATGAGTTCCGATATGTTGTGGAACTATTACGGGTCCACTACCTTAACGTGAACCTACCCTTCTCTGATGTCTCATTCTAGCATTTTGGAAGGCCGTAGATTCAGGATCATTCATTAACAATTCCATCTGTAATCTGTCAAACTTCTCTTGCTCATCTTCAAGCTATAAAGGGAGATAATTGCAAAAGCATATCAATCATGTTCTTTTCAAATGAAAATTCTTCCATAAACCCTATAACATCAAGCTGTATCACCATAATTTCAAGACTTGTAAACAACAAGGTTATAAAATCCTCTGGCTAATCATAATCAACCCAAATAATCAAGTAAATTAGAAAATGATTAAGTTGTTAGGTTTATCATCAAATATCTTGTGACTCAGAGCTGTAAGGTTCTTGCAGATAAGCCTACTTTTAGGCTCTAAATGGACAGAGAGACAAAGCAAAACTAGTATATTATATATTTTCTCTACTGTACTCATATTGTATACTGGAAAGTATAATAAGAATACAACTTATATATGAGCCTGTGCGTGAGATTTCCAACAATTTCAAATATGCGCAAAGCAAAGACTCTGACCAGCCTGTGCATCCGCACAGTCTGACCCGAGTCTTTACTATGCGTTAAGTAGATAGATAAGGTCTCAAAGTATCTGTAGACATCAGGTAACTTTAGATTTACAGTTTGTGGCTGTCTATGATCCCAAGTGTTTGCACCTTACCAATATTTCAAATTGTTGGAAATGTCATGCACAGGCTCATATAAAGGATCTATTATGAGATTTTGTTTGAGACAAGCTGATCTTAACTGAGTCTAGAATAGAAATGTTATGAAGCGAGACTTGGTGAGCCTGAAAGCATTTCTATTCTAGAAGAGCTTAATATCAGTTTGTCATAAACAAAATCGAGTAACAAATCCCTTTTCTCAAATCTATATTTTTTTTAAAAAATTGTTTTAGGAACACCCACATGAGAGTAATCCCATGAAAATGTGTGTTAAATGATGTCGTGATGATGTCATTTAGAATGTGATCTCACACATAAGTAAGACAAGGATATCTCTGATAGTTGTTGGTTTTAGAAGACAAGGTCGACTATCATTTGAAACACCACACGGCCAATCTCACTATCAACCTCGGATGTACATAGACAGACTATTTTTAAAAATTATGGGAAAACCTTGGAAAAACTCAATGACGTAAGTTAAAATCGCGTTAGCCTTTAAAACTGTGAGTGAAAAAATTTGACGTCGCCAACGCTACTCGTTTAAGTCAATGATGTGAAACCATCGTATCCTAATATAAATATCTTTAGATTCTTAAATAACGGCTGAAAAAATCTTAATTTTCGAGAATGATTCGTCATTCTCAAAAATTAAGATTTCTCAGCTGTTTTTTACTGTAATAGATATAAATCTACAGTGCTAGTTTTTCTTACAGTGTTTCCGCCTCACAAAACGCACGATTTTGTTACATACCCATCCGCCTAACATACATCCGAGGTATGTTGTAGTTTACGGAAATGGCCGAGTGATGTTCTGAATGGGTCGACTATATGAGAAAAAATAATCCAAACTCACCATTGCATTAGGATTAAATGGTATAAATATTCCAGGTCTAATACCATGACCCGCTGACATACTGCTGGGTAATTCATCTGCCTGATTCAGGAAACTTTCTGCATACCAGTTATCAAACTCTGTAATAACAAGAAGGATTTTAAGGTAGTCTGTAATAACAAAAAGGATTTTAAGGTAGTGGACCCATAATAGTTTCGCAGTCACAATAACCAGGGGTGTGGAAATTCATAATTTCTACACTTGTCCCTGGACAATAAAAAATGATTTTCTACTTGTCCAATATCAACATGAACTTGTCCGCAAAAAGGAGAATAGATAAATTAGAAAAACTATTGTTTTCAAAGAAGAAAATGATGGAACCCAGCATTTTCCTCATTTAGAACAATATTTTCTACCTTTTGATAGAAACATTTGGCTAATTAATCTTTTAGCTTAATCAAGTACCATTACAAGACTTGTCCTCAATTTACTTGTCCACAGACAAGTGGCTAAGAAAAATATACTAGCCCGCAGGTAGAAAAATCCATGTCAGACAAGTCGGGCATGGGAATTTCACACCCCTGATAACCAAGGTTTTCAAATGATTTTCATAAGGAAACCACACATAAGGTTGTGAAAGATAATGAGTTCCGAATGCTGCAGTACTTTGACAGGTCAACTTCCTCAATGTAAATGTAAGTAACTAAATTTTTGTTGTAAAAAGGTATGAAGCAAGATAGAATTTACTTTAAATGTCAATTTTGATACAGTGTAATTAGAATGAATTTTTCAATCATTACAGGACAAGGTTCAAGAACATAAGAAATTCGCCCTGTAAAAATTAGACCTACTTTTTTCTTTTAACCTATACACAGACTTTCAAATAATGTGTAGAGCATTCTCCAAAACCACACAGTTTCCTTATAATAAGCCGTTTAAATAGCCTAAATCAGCAGAAATGCCTAATTTTCCCCAAAAAAGGGTTTTAAAGTTACAAAAAAATATGAAGCACCTCTTGCCACACGTCAAAATTTTTATCAAGTAATAGCCATGATTTCTAGAAGATTTATGTTGAATATTGTAGTGTCGCAATTAGGGTTTCACAGTTTTTCGGACACAGTCTTCAATTCTTTTCTGAATTTGATCCCAAGAGGGTCCATGGCTCTCCAAATAATCAGTTTTGAGAGTCCTGGGCCCGAGGTTATAAATCTTTTCTCATTCTAAATTAAAAATTTTCTCAAATTTTAATTTCAGATTAAAGCCGTAATTTTGTTTTGATACTCATTTTAATATATTAACATAAAAGATAATATTAATAAGTTGTTATAAATAGCAACTTATTAATATCATCTTTTATTTTCATACATTTATCTAAATTTAAAATTTGAGAAAATTTTCAGTTGAGCCTGAGAAAAGTTGCATAACCTCGGGCCCTGATTACTCATTGATGATCCCAAACTCCAAAAGTCAGTGTCCCACCCAAAAAACCTGTTAACATAGACCAATTATGTAGCTCTCCCCAGTTACATGTATCAACGATTTTATCCTTCTTTGACTGGTACCCTAAAAAAGGACCCATTCCCATATGTCAAAAAGTATTATTTTTTCCCAAAATCATGTAAAAAAAATTCCAATTAACCAAGGTTGAGGACCTTTCAAAACTTTTAAAGAGTAAATTCAGAATCAAACATGATGTTTCTCAGTTTAATCTTGATTTAATTGATTGAATGGAGTTTTATACCACTTTTAATATTTTACAGTTATATCGCGGCGGCTGGAGTAGCTAACAATGGTTCCCTAATATTTCTCTCATCAGTACAACCATCACATTCTTTCCTAGCCTCCAGCTGCTATCTCACATAGATCTACAATTATTAGTCAGAAAGAATGAGTGCCGCCGTCGGGGATCGAACCTGGGACCTCTAGATTGACAGTCTGACCCACAACCAACTGCGCTTTGATGGCGGATAATCTCAATTTGAATCTTAATTTAAATGTCTTGAAAGGCAAAGAAAACTTGATTTGTACATAATACTAAAGTTTTTGTCCAAAACAACTATAATGAGATTTTCCCCAATTTTTGTGAAAATAATGAATTTTTCCCAATATGCCTGGTTTTGGACCCGTTCACAAAGGCCTTAGAAAAACACTGTGTATATAAGAAGTCTGATCCCAATCTACCTTGTATGAGTCTCTGTCTACACTGATCCACCAATCTCTGACAATACTGGACCTCAGCCTTCAGATTTTTGAGTTCTTCATAATCATTTCTGTATGTCTGTTTGAGCTCTTTCAATTTCTTTATCTCCAAGAATTCACTTTCGCTTATCACAATATCACCATCTTCATTGTATGTAAGACCTGGAAATTTTTATAGTAAAAAAAGGTTAGGTTTGAAGCATGATATACATAAAATGATAATGCAAAAATTTTATGTCCAAAAGTTTTTATGCATAATGCATTTTCAGGAATGGTCCAAATTTCAGTCAATAACTCATAAAAGAATATAATTCTTTTTTTTTTGAAATCAGCCAAAAAAATATCTATAATTTCGAATAGAAACACTTTTCTGTCCAAAGTTTGTTAGGATGACAAACAGCTGAACTTTATCAAAATACCTTTATGCTTGCAATCTGTCAAAGTATTGACCATAATTATGTTAGACTGTATAGCTCAAAAAGTCATATTTTCATTTCCACTTTTATAGACTCTTAAAGAAGAATGTTTGATCAACAAAGAGATTTGTTATATTTGAAATATCTAAGTCTTTGATTAATCATTAATGCTATATTTCTCTAGAAACATTTCAAGTGGTCACTGCAAAACTATTGTTAGTGCCTATACATTTACAATCATTATCAATTTGTTAAATAGTATTTCTTTACAATACATTTTCAACATGAAATGTCCCAAAAATCAGTTATTACCATTAGCCTCCCTTTCCTCCTTCAGTTGATCTAATTTAGTCCTGGAAGCATCAATATCAATCTTTGTCTGGTTTATTGTTCTGGCCAAGTCTGTATATTTCTTCTTTTTAGCAGCTAAAATTTCTGGAAATATTGAATCAACTTATTTATTTTGTCTACAAATAATTTGTTTTCTCTCTCAGACATGACATGGTTTTGTTTTTCTCTTCTTAGCCTCTCTTCGTTTAATAATTGTTTTTTTTACAGCTTTTCTTACAATTAACCCTTGTCATGCTGAACCCGAAATATTCCTGCTCTGGCAGGAGCTGTAGAAAAACATCAGCCTGCACATTTGTGCAGTCTGATGTTAGTCTACACCACCTGTTTTGCATTTTCAAACCAGAATTGTCAATAGATTTAGTTTTTCAAATTAAAATTGACCTACAGTTGGTACTTTTAGTGCTTTTTGCCCTTTGATTTTGATGAAAATTTTTAGCCAAAATTTATTCAGCATGACAAGGGTTAATCCCTTATTGGTTTCTAAAATTATGTTCATTTATTTAGCCTTTCTATTATTTTATTTTATTTTTGTTCTTTTTCAGAATCTGGAAAAGGGTTCATTAATTGCTCTAAGGTAAGAACTTTTTCAGAGAAGAAAATAAATGCTTTCTATTTCTTTTCCCATCTAATTCTAATTAAAAGTCATTGTCTTATGAAAAAACGTCTCACCTTTATTTTCGACTAAGATCCTATTAATCTCACTTCCTCTTTCTTGTTTAAATTCTTCAAATGCCTTTGCTCTTTCTGGGGGTGTGCTGTAATATAAAGGGACCAGATATTGATTAATAATATTCCCTACGTTGTAGGAGTGAAATAACTACATTGAATATTTTTTATATAACATATTGATATTACACTAAGTGAAATACTATGCAAATGAGGAAAGATCATATAATAAAGTCAAACTTTTGTTGTCTTAAAAGTGACAAGCTTAATTACTTTTCTATTCTAGACAAAGATAAGATCAGTTAGTCTCAAACAAAATCAAGTAATGGATTCTTTTTTCTGACATGAACACCAGCAAAGAATGTTAAAACCCTTTTTTTGAACACCCAGATGCTCAATACAAATGCATACCAAAGAGAAGTGTGTTAGATGATGTTGTGACGACGTCATTTAAATGTTATGTTACACATGTGTAAGACAAGGATTTATCTTATAACTGTACAAATAATTGTGTGATAACATCCTGTATGATATTTTTTATGATATCACAGTTATTTTTAGAACAATGATATATTGCGGTTATTTTTAGAAACTTACATTTCTGTTAGAAACATTGACGAAAACAAGACAAATAGAGGTTATAAGATAAATATAATACATACTTAGTGTATTGTATGAAAAAAATATCAAACTCGGTTGTGAGAATTGATAATTGTCGAGGCTGGACAATTTTCAAATCTCCCAACCTCATTAGATTTTTTTTTTCATATAATACACTAAGTACGTATTATATATATCTAGCTTTCTTTGCTATGGAAGGCAAGGGGAGCTATGTGAGAAAAAAAAAAAAAAAACAGTACCCTGTAGAAATTAAGCGTAAAATATATTTCCATGCAATTATGCTGAGGTTTTAATCCAGTATGAAAGAGTTAAATGAATAAACAATTTCATGGACTCACCTGGGTCTGACCTGTCTGTCTGTCTGTCCAGCAGAACTTGTGGGTGTTGTTCTGTCCTCATCTACCCTCCCCTCTCTCTCCTGGGGTGTGTGGGGTGATCTGATATCCCTTTGGACTGAACTAGCTTAACTCTTAAGCCTTAATTAACAAAAAATTCTTTAAAATTATCTCACCTGGGTCTAACCTGTCTGTCTGTCTGTCCAGCAGAACTTGTGGGGGTAGTTCTGTCCTCATCTACCCTCCCCTCTCTCTCTTGGGGTGTGTGGGGTGATCTAATGTCCCTTTGGACTGAACTAGCTTAACTCTTAACCCTTAATTAACAAACAATTCTTTAAAATCATCTCACCTGGGTCTAACCTGCCTGTCCGTCTGTCCAGCAGAACTTGTAGGTGTAGTTCTGTCCTCATCTACCCTCCCCTCTCTCTCCTGGGGTGTGTGGGGTGATCTAATATCTCTCTCACCTTTACCGCCACTCTGGGCTGGACTAGCTCGACCTTGAACTGGACTGCTGTAGGATCAAACAGAAAACCACATTAAATATTATTAATCTGGCAATTGTCTCTCTTAATAGTTTTAACCCTTTGCTGTTTAATCCCTGCTTTTTACAAGCCTGTGATTTTATGATTGAGAAAACATTGTGAAAAAAGAAGAAATTGCTTCTGACAAGCGATTTCTTCTTTTTCCAGACATTTATACCCTACTGAATGGTTATTTTTCAAATTAAACCCACTTTAAATTTTCGTCTGCAAAACCTTTGAATTTGGACAGGTCCAAAATTTTGTAAAACAGGAAAGGGTTAAATGAAGAAATCTTGCATGATTTTAATACTTATAGCTCTAATATAACCTTAGAGACAAAGTGTCTTTGAGACAAAGTATCCTTTCTTTTAATAACATTTAGATGAGAAATGGTAAATTCTATTTTTGAAACTTAGTTGTATGTTTTAATTCTTATTTTTAACTTAAGGATTGATTGATTGATTGGGGTTTTACGCTGCTTTCAACATTTTTTTAAATTATATTCGGACAGCTAGGGGAACCTAACAATAGATTCCTGGTATTTCTCACACCAGTAGTACCTTTAAATCCTTTCCTAGCCCCCAGCTGCTATTCCACATAGGTCTACGATTATCAACCCATTTGTGGAAGACCAAAAGTCAGCAAGAATGAGTGCAGCCAAAGGGGAATTAAAGTTACATAGAAAAGTCTTTGGTTGAAGAAATGTGAATAATATTCTTAATTTGACCAGAACAAAAGAATGATTTAATTTCTTTCTTTTTTTTTCCTTTAGATCATCCTTCTGAGTTTTACAGATAATTTTGCTAAGCCTACCTTCTTGATCCTTTACCAGCCCTTGCCCGTCTCCGTTCTTCCTCTTTTTTACGCAGTTGTACAACGGATGATGGGTCAGCTTTTGCAGATCTTGATGCAACTCCAACACCAAAACTTTGACCGTCTGGATCCCCAACCAACATGCCATCATCAGAAATTGGGACACCAGCCTACAACAAAAGTTGTTTGAGATTAATTTCAAGATTTAGATAGCTTCATTTCCTTCTTTCATCTAATCAACTCAAATTGTCTGTTTCCAAGATTTTCATCTTGACTGAAAATAATCAGTAAAAAATATGAACCTGTGTGAGACATTTTCAACAATTTCATAATTGAGCCTGCACATGACATTTCCATCAATTTTATGTGTGGGCCTGCACATGACATTTCCATCAATTTTATGTGTGGGCCAAGCAAAAACTCTGGCCAGCATATGCATCCGCACAGTCTGACCAGAGTCTTCAAGTTGCAACTAGTAGATAGATTAGGCCTAAAATTTCTTTAGATAGCTAATGAGTCCTCTAATTACACTGTTACTCACTGGGCTTATGAATGGACTTGTCTGATGCATGTGACAAAATTGTTGGAAAAGTCAAGCATGGGCTCAATTATTATGGGCCCTATGTAACAGTCTCAGATCAGCCCTTAGATAAGCGCAGACCAATCCAAGTCTTTCCAGACTGCTCTGTAGATGAATACTGACTCGAAGTTTTACCAGAGCATTAGCTCTTGTCATGCTAAATGAAAACTGTAGTAAAATTTGATTAAAATCAAAGCACTGACAATGTTGAATATTCAAATTGTTTGTCAGTATTCATAGTGAAAAAATGTATTTTGAACTATTCTGGTCGAATTGGGACAATCAGGCAGTATAGACTAACATCAGACTGCACATATTATCGGTGGGCGACCAAAACCTTGTAACTCAAGCGTATTCTAGCTGTAGTTATGAGGTTTTGACTTCCATCAATGATAACTGTAGGCTGGTCTTAATCTATACCTGCTACCTAAGCAGGAATATTCTAGGTTCAGGGTGACAAGGGTTCACATTTATATTCACAAGAGGGTAGGGTGCTGTAAAGAGGATAAAAAATCTAAATCGAAAAAGAGGCATAATTCACACAAAATACATCTAGAGTTATCTGTCTTGACGGTGTAGGTTCTTCTTTTGATAGTGAACATGTGTGCCAAGTTTCAAGTGAATGCCTTCAGTCAAACCAGAGATATCACAAAATGTCAAAGTTTTCGCACGACGACTACTACAACGGCAACAACAATGACACCAACTCCAAGGCTATAACAATACCACATGTATTTAAATTCATCTTGGACAAGCTTTTATTTATTTCTGTTTGTTTGTTTGTAACTATATGTTTATTTCACGCTAGTCCTACATTTACATGGTGTAGATTTCTTAACAAATAAATTCATTTCAAGTGACAAAAGTTGAAATTAGGAAATTATTGGAAAGAAAATCATAGTTCTTTATCTATAATTCTATCGTTTTGTTTTCCACAAAGCTCTTAAACTTCCCTTGAGGGCCAGAAATTAAAATCTTCATATGAAAAGTATTACCAACCCCTATGTTTGGGATGACAAAACGCTACAACCTGTTTGAAAATAATATCCCACTTTTTACAAAAGTCCATGTAAAAGCCGGGTATAATTTGCAAACAAATTTTACCTTTTTGTCATCTTAAACACTGGGTTGATCTTGCTTCTTGACCTCTACAATTATGTAGGCACAAGTCTATGTTAAGAGTGCATGATATGTATGAAGCAAATATCAAATGTGCCCTAATTTAATATAGATGGATTACTTCAACATCAATATCATATCATTGTTTCACTACCATGTTGTCCTAACAACAGCTTTATCATTAAACTTCTAACAGCATTATTATAGTATGGGTGCATTTTGTTATATATATTTTTAAAAGTGGTTAACAATTGCTTGACAACATATTCTAGGAAACCACATGTGAATCTTCCATTTTATCATGGTTTGAAATTTTCAATAGACTATACAATTGTTTCAATGTTAGAACAGGGGTTGACATTAATTCAGCCTGTGCATGACATTTCCAAAAATTTGAAATTTTTTGTGAGATACAACATTTAGTATTGTAGAAAACCCCGTACTGTAAATAGAAAGTTACCTGATGGTCTACACATATTTTCAGACCTTATCTACTTACTAAATGCAAATAGAAGACTGGTCAGACTGTGTTGTTGGTGTCAAACCATGTAGAATTGTGTATCAAAGGAAATGCTATGTAATTTGCTTGATGTATAGAAGATCAGCATGTTTCATGATCATAAAGGAAACACTAAAATAGTGACTTCAAACTGTTACTTTTGCTTCATTTTTGTTACATATGTGTAATCTCAATCTCAGTAATATAATATACTGGGAATTTCAATATCTACATACATGTATATTACATATTACATAAAAGATTCACATGTGCTTACCAGTATAAACATTAATCAAACATATATACAACAAACCCTCTCCCACATTGACCATGACATATAACCAGCTCTGCTAAATCATTTCTTAATTGAGCCTGTGTGTGACATTTCCAACAATTTGAAACATTTATTAGGTGCAATCACTGAGTAGCGTAAAAAGCCACATACTGTAAATAAAGAATCACCTGATGGCCTACAGATCTTTTGGGACCTAATATATCTACTAAGCGCAGAGTAGACTTTGGTCAGACTGTGCGGATGCACAGGCTGGTCAGAGTCATAACTTTGCGCATATTAGAAATTGTTGGAAATCTCACGCACAGGCTCAATTTTCTTTTTTTAAATCCAGCCAAGGATGTTTGTCCATCAAGGGAAGAATGTTGTTATATAATCCCAAAATATTGATAATTCCAAGGGTTTAAACTCAAAGAGCTTTATTCCAAAAAGATACAATAGATTTCCATGGAAGCGAATCTTACTAGAAAAATGTCATTCTAAAGGAGGCTACAATTTCTTCTTTAGAATAACTTGACCTATCAAATCTGTCAAAAAGTGTTACTTTAACTCGATCATAAAAGAGAATTGTTATACCTTTATTTTTTTTTTAAAAAATCTAAAAGACTTTAAAGGCTTGATACCTCACCAATTTATAAATACATAAATAATTTATCTTTTGTAATGAATAATTTGTTTTTTCTGTGCAGAATGACCAGTTATAAAATTGTTTAAATAAATTTAAAGAGTAATCAGAGCATAGTCTTTAAAATGAAAATGAATTTAAGTAGCCTTTTCTTGAAATTAAATCTAAATCAGCAAGTTGCGATGTGATGTTTTGAATTTGAATTTGAAATAAGTATTTTTTGACAAGAAAGAGAAAAATAAACATTACATATTTACACTAGTTACAACTGTATCAACAATACAACATACAATATGACATGACATTAGGTTAACAGTGGGAGGTGATTTTGTACAAAAATATTTGCTGGTACTACATTTTGTGGAGTAAAAATATCTATTATAACCTCATATCTATCAGACTTTTCACTCCCTATAGATTGGAGTGAGGATTTCCTCTCCGGAGTCATCTGAAATGTTACAGCCAATCATTCACAAATAGGTGACCAAAATCTTGTAATTACAGCTTCATTTAATCAATGATTGGGTAATTTTGAACATCAATCAATTAATCAAATCAATATTGTCATGAGTAATATTATACCAGACCATTTGAGGGTTCAATAAATTTGGCAAAAAAAGGAACACCTTTTTTTTCAAATCACAAGTAAAGGCTTATTTAATGTAAAGAATAAACAAAGGGACAGAAAAGAATATGTTGTGTTTGTGAAACACAAATGCCCCTGAAATGGCAATTTTTTAGACTTTTGACAGATGATCTTGACCTTGGTATCTGTACATGCCCATCATCGAGATCTCTCATCATACCAAATTTGAGTATTGCTTCTGGAATAACTTTGAAGTACATGTAATTGGCATTATTAAGCTTTTTGGTTAAATTTTGTAGATAGACAGACAAATGTAAAACAATATGCCTCCATCTTTGGATCTGGGGGCACAAAAAGAAACAATATGACAATGTCTTCATAATGTTGCTAAATATGATAAATTGAAAATAATCATAATCAGGATAGACATATTCAGTAAAGAGTCAAATACACATGCCAAATTAGAAATAAAAAGAGCTGTTATTAGTTTAGAAATAAATTCACCTTTGTCTTGGCAAATCATACCCAATGTTATAAAATTCAAAGTAAATATGTTAATTCAGACTAGTTAGTGAACTCAGATTAGGATCAAAGTACCTGTTGGGCAGCCTGGATTGCAGAAGGATCTGATCTGTCAATCAGTGCATATTTGGCTCGTAATCTTTCTTCTATATCTTTCTCCATTTGTCTGAAATAAATAAAATCCACATGTTAACTTCATTTTTATTAGAATACAATCCAAGATTATTGCCATGCCTAAGTATTGGTTCGTTGCATGTAAGGTAAAGGTAAACAAACATTCATTTATAATTACTCAGTTTAATAGATAGTTTACATTCTTTAAATCGAAGGTTGGCAACCAAACCCTTCTAACTTTAGCTTAGACAAGCAGAAGTTATGAGGTTTTGGTAACCCACAATGAAATGTGTTCACTTTTGCTTTGCATGTTTATCCCATGGATTTTAAGATATAGTTAATTACATGCGTTCACACCAGTTGTTGGCTAACTTTTGAAAGAGCCCAAGCTATTGGAAAGTAAAATAGCCAATTTACGTCACAGCTAAGCCAAGCCCTGCCTGTTCAATTGTTACACAGAATATCTACCAAGATCATCATTCAAGTATCCAGACATTTTAAGAATGAAGAAATTGTTGCAATAATTCATCATGGACCTTGACCTTGGGAGACATACCCAAATCAACACATGCAGTCACAGACAATGGTTACTCTAGACTATGTGCGTAGCAAGGTACCATTTCTAAATACATAAGAGTTTTTTCTTATTCAATGTTTCAAAATGTAAAAATCATTCTCTAAGGATCTAAAAATATCACTTACTGATAAACTTCTCTAAAAGCTTCAAACGTTCCTTGAATCTGTCTAACATTAATTATCTGAAAAAAGAACAACATGAGATTATCTATTTGCCTGAATACAATACTTAAGATAGTGAACCCTTAAGAGTTCCGAAAATTTCCGAAGTCATAAACTTTAACAGTGTTTACTGAGTTTTCCTAATGATTTCATTAGGAAACCTCAGTTTACATTGTGAAAGATCACGAGTTCCAAAATGTTGCAGAACTATTATTAGTCCATTTTGACTAATAATATTTACCATTTTGCAGGTCCTTCAGGCTTGTAGTTGTAGTTTATGGCCTTTTTGTTTGCAATATGTCCAGTTTTGAAAAGAAAGTTGATGGTCTATTAATAGAATTTTCATCTACCGATGGAAAACATTGTGGACAAAGAATAAATTGCTTTGCAATTTTTTCTTTTTTCAACCTATTTTCCTAGCAATTTCCTCCTGAAATTGCTTAAAATTAAAACACAGTTTTTACGCCCAGTAGTAATTTGAATGACACAATACAATCCTGTGTATGGCATTTCCAACAATATCAAATGCATGCCAAGGAAAAGACTCTGGCCAGCCTGTGCACTTTGAGGATGGATAAGGACTCAAAGCATATTAAGGTAGTGGACCCCTAATAATTCCACAACATTTTGGAACTCATGATCTTTCACAGTGTTGACAGAGGTTTCCTAATGAAAATCAATGAGACAATTCTAACGGGTTCCAACATCATAAGATTCAATAATAAGCATAATAAGGTTTAAGAAATGTCCAATTTCTCAGAGATTTTGCTTACATTGAAGGGACCTTTGAAAATGGTCACTAATTAAAAGTGATTGCTCAAAAGAGGTGGTCGCTATAGCAATATAAACTGTACTTAATTGTGTTCTGTCTACTGGGAAACCATATTCCAATTTAGGGCTCTGTGCATAACGTAATGAAGTGCCTATATATCTATAAGCACTTTCAACAGTTTTGCACTGGCCAATAGCTTTGGTCGCACTTGCTGTTTGGCCTCGTATTCCTGTTCCTCTGACTTAAAACAACTTTTAACCTAGTGTCAGCAGAATCATTATAAAATAGCAATTAACACTGCAGTGGAACCATGATTTCTGAAACAGTGTTTGTATACAAAAAGGGTTGTATTTTTTTCCTAATATCCTAGTCTTCATTGCATTTCTCCAAGAAAATGAAATGATTAGGATGTTTGCTTGAAGCCCCAAATCCCCATCCCCTTGATCCGCCACTGGGACAAATCCATGTACTTACATCAATTTCATCTAGGGTACCCTCTGCATATCTCCTAACTTGCTGTTTGATCTCATATTTCTGTTGTTCTGATAGTGGGTCATAGTTAATCTGACTTCTGTTTGTCTGAAACATATTGAAATTGATATGAAAATCTTAGTCAATACACTTTGCAAAAGAAATGTTTGAATGCACATTTCTATGCAGAGTAATCTATATCTTTATCACTTATTTGTATATAAAAAGTTTTTCAAACCACATACATTGTAATGTTTTTTTAGTGAAATATGATTATTATAATTTCTGAATGTCAGTGTAAAATCATAACCAATTGATTGACAGAAGATTGCATGACACACCCGTGTACGTTGTTTAAAGGCTGTTACAACTGTTTTGTGCTGAGCAGTAACATAAACATGAACATAAAAGATAATACTGTATTTCTCCTAATAAACGCTCATGGGAGCTATACATAACATGGTCAGGGAGCTTTTATTTAGTATGCATTTTCTGATTTAAAATATCATTAAACTTATGTCTTTTGGACCCTTTCCCTTTAATTTGAGGTGAATTTCGTCTAAACAATCATATAAATGATTGTTTAGACAAAATTCATCTCAAATAATTCATCTCAAATTAGAGAAGAAGTCTTAAAAAAGTTCCTAAAATTTATACATTTGAAGTGAGTTTTCTTAGTAAAACATGAAGGGGTAATACTATTAGGGAGGGTGCCATTATAAGAGGAAATACCATATCAATAAATAGTTATTTGTATTTTCATACAGTTATTTTTGTACTAAAACAGAATCACAACTTCAATCTCATGTCAAGTTGAGTTTGATAAAGCCCTCAATTTAGTACACACAAAAAACTTCATGGTCCGAATGTGTAATGAATAGCATGTAATACTATGAGTACCTTCCATTCCTCATAAAATTGTCCACATGCATCCTTTTCATTGATATCCATAATTGAACAATTATCTTATTTGTTTCACATCTTCAAAACTGTTCTAACTGTAAACACTAACACTAATATATCATTTGTAATCTAAGTCTATTTAGATAGTTTTGCACAAGTTCAAACCTTACTCTTTAAATTTATTTGCTTTCTCAGATAACAAATATTTCAGAAGAAATACAATTTTGAAATAAAAAATGTAATTACAGATTCTCTATGTTATACCTTTCAATGCATTCCATTATTAAACATTATCGAAATTCTAATTAAAAACAAACAGAAACAAAACAAGAGCACCGCCTACAGGTGCCTACGCTCGGCTGTTGAGTCCTGGATGGTGGGGAAAAATCTAAGTCAAAAAAGGGGCATAATTTGCACAAAATGCATCTAGAGTTATCCCCCTTGATAGTATAGGTTGCTCTTTTGATGGTGAACATGTGCACTGCCGAACATGTGTGCCAAGTTTCAAGTGAATGCCTTCAGTAGAACCAGAGATATAACAAAATGTCAAAGTTTTCGCACGACGACGACAACAACGACAACAACGATGACAACAACAACGATGACACGGAGGCTATAGCAACACCTTGGGTTTTCTCCGAAAACAGCAGAGCTAATAACTTTAACTTTAAAATTATTTCAAAATAATAAAGAGAAGGCAACAGTGTCTAAAAAGCCTAACATTAATTTACTCTATTTCTCATTCTTTCCTGTAAAAGAAAGGAATTTTTTGCAAATAGCTCCAAAAATAAGCGATGTATCATTACAAACAATAAAGACAAACTGAAAAGATATCAAAGGACATAACACCAAGCATAGGAGGTCATATTAAGATTTTATCCCAAGCATACTAGAATTTTCCATTCTAATTGATTGAAAATTGGGTTCACAATTCCATCAAAAAATATAAGTACTAAGCTACATGTATTTTGTATGTTTGATCACATAATAATTTCATCAGGGGTTGAAAATTCCACTCGCCCGCTCGCATTTGCGAGTAGAAATTGCTGGATGGCGAGTAGAATTTTGGGTGAGCTAGTCCGACGGGGCGAGTACAAATCTAGGCTTTCAATCATGCAAAGCTGATCTTTAAACAAATGACCATTGCAATGTAGCATCGTAGTAGCAGTTAATATTTCCCGATTTCCAACGGCTTCTAAATTGCAGATTGTCTTTAAAAAAAGTAAATGTTCAGACGATGAGAGTCGTAAACCGGATGAGCCGAAATAAATTCAGTTACCCTTCTAAAGACTATCCGTTATATTTTTATATCCACTATTTATGTGACTATTTAATGAGACTATCGTGTAAACACGAGAGAAAATTGTGTTGCTGTGAAAACACAGATGACCTCGCCCTGTACAGGTGTTCGGCGGTCCTTTTGAAGTCGGGCCATTCTCCGAGAAATTTATACAGTGACGTCATATTAAAGATTGGTTTCAAAATAAATCTTATGATATTCTCACATCTTTACCACTCGGATATTTTGATAAGGATTATATTTTTTATTTGAAGTAAGTAATTTTCGTTAGTAAATTGTTTCGAAACAGTGATTTTTATGCACCCATAATTAATCTAATCGGTAATGTACACTTGCTGCGTTCAATCATATCTGCACCCTTTCAAAAGCCTTCAAATTCTTTGAGAAAGATGTTAGCGATGGTTTTAGAGATTTTCTTTTAACCAAAAATTATAAAACAACAAAAAACAAAATAAAAACACACACACAAAAAAGGGGAGCGGGTCGCATTTCAACGATCACCAATTTTAATTTCAAAAAGCCGAGCTGGATGACATTGGTTGTTTAAAAGCGCAGCTAACACTCGGACAAAGAAAGAAAAATATATCTATAGCAAAGAAGTTATTCCAGGTCAAAACTTGTTTATTTGTATTTTAATATTATTTTTGTCCGCATTTAATCTCCCGATTGTTTCTAATATTCAATAAAATATGGTACTGGTTCAAAAAATTTGTTTCTATTATTCGTGAGATTCCATGATAAGAGTGCCGATTATCCATCGGATTTTTCATAGGCTAAAGAAGAAATGGTTTTGTGGTCCAGGTTGCTAATATCCCAAATTCCTTATTATCTGTGTTGCTCATTAAGATATTCTTCTGTATATGTTGAGACCACATAGATTACCCATCTCTTTAATATTGAATTCAAAAAAGCAAACCATGTCATATGAACATACCTTTCCACACATGTCATATGAACAAACCTTTCCACCACACTGGGTGGAAAGTTCTGATTTCATTAAAGTACAGTCACAATGAGTTAAATTTATACCGGGATGAAAATTTCAACCAATTCAAATGACTTGTGTTCTTGTTATAAGACTAACCTACATTTTATTAATTTTGAAGGGCGAGCTCATTTGGTTTAAGGGCGAGTTGAAATTTATGGTTACTAGTCCTACAGGACTAGTTGGGTTTTTAAGATTTTTCAACCCCTGAATTTCATTACTTGTAAATAAAAAAATCCTTTTTTTTTTGCTTTACTACAAAAAAATTTAGAATTATGAACAGAAGATTACTTTTCATTAAGGTATGACACTTAACCCTTTTCATGATGAATAAAATCTTTCCAAAGTTACACCCAATAAAGTGACAAAAGACTTTGTATGACAATATCAATTTGTTTTAAATGTTTTAAAGTCTTTACCAAATGTCTGGTCACACAAGCAAACAGGTGGTGTAGACTAAGATCAGACTGCAGTTATGTGCAGGCTGATCTTTACCTACACCACTTGCCAAAGCAGGAATATTCCAGGTTCAGCATAACAAGGGTTAAATCCTAACCCAACTTTTCTCCCCATCTTATAATTTGTACAACCTAAATCTCTAATCACAAAGCATCTTTTTTAGCACTTTTACTACAACAATGAATGCATTTCATCCTAAAGATTTCCAGATATCAAAACTTTTCTTTATCCTTAATATTTCCAGATATCACTTAGATTCATTTTATAACTACATTAATTTGTAAAAAGAGCTAGTTGCCACAATTATGACCAGAATCAGAATGAGAGAATGGAATGTCTCAGTAAATAATAGATGACATGAGGTCCTAACTTTTGATACACATCGGTCAAGAAGTGTGATTGGAAATCAATAAAAGTAATTTTTCAAGGGTCATTGATTAAGAATGTTATCTCAAGTGTTTATCATGCAGTTTTTTCCCTTGCTCTAGTCCCTTTATACAGCTTTTTAAAAGTCCTACTTTCATTAATTTTCTCTTTTACAAATATTTAAGAGTATAACAGCTTCATAGACTAAAGAAAATCATTGGTGTATTGTGACCAATATATTGCATGAAGTGTTAAGAGATGAACTGAGTATTTTCTAATTTTATTGAAGTATAAAACTAAAAACCTAATCACACTGTATGAATAAGTGAATTGCTTTCTTGAATTGTATTGATCATCTTACAGAGAAGGAACTTATAATTGCTATAATTAAAGTGTCATTTTTATGATATTTTAAAGGACCATTCAAAATTATAAATTGATAATAAATCTTTCATTAATAATCACCAAGTAAATAAAAAGTTTGAATTCAAACTACCCTTCCCCACTACCAGACAAATATTTTCAGATATCTTTTTCAACAAAGAGTATAGATGGCACTTATAAGTGCAATATTGTTGAGAAATTTAATGGGGTATATCATAATTTGGTACTTACAATAGTTGTTTTGGGACAACATTTGTTGAGCCTGCAAACATTTTACCCTGAAATGCGGCCATGACCTTTGACCTACAGCCACAACAGGGAAAAAAAAATTATATTTTTGAGTTTGGTTTCCAAACTGCCAAGATTCAATATTTAACATATGGTATCAGCACTTTCTCTAAAAATCCAGGACTAAGCCAACATTTTAGAGACCATGGGAGACTGATCCCCTTTTAGTCATTTTCCCTGCTTAATTAGTCTGCACCTTGAGGGGAATATCTGTGCAATTATTTTTTGAAAACCCTCCAAAAAATAGAAGTTATGCTAAAAAAAAATGACCTTGAACTTCAAGTGGGAACTATGTCTTGCTCACTGCAAGTTGAGCAAGTGGACTCAACAAAATTCAGGGCTCATGTTTGACCCTTGAACCGGGGTTTTGACCCTCAAAAATCTGAAAATATCTTATTTTGACCCTTAGAAATTTCTCCAAAGGGGGTCATATTGACCCCTTGAGAGAAGGTCAAAACTGGGTTTTATAACTCTTAAATTATCTAAGATGTATCTTGTATACAATTAAGAATTCTAATTATTATTTTTTCCCTTTATAATATTACAAGAAAAGGTCAATTCACACTGAAAACTTGTAAAATTGTACTCACAATTTGCCCTTGCTGTTGTTTTGACCCCTTAAGAATGAGTTTTGACCCCAAGAATTTCATTGTTTAGGAGTCAATGACTCCTCAATTTTGAATACTAGCATGAGCCCTGAAAAATGTGGCCTTCATTGTTAAAAAAAAAAGAGAAGATATTTCTCATCATCTTTAGGTTCAATTCTCAAGAGCAGCTATACATCTTGGTTTATTAATTAGCCACATATTCAGCCTGAGTATTCAAAATCAAAAGGGATTATTTACAGTCTAAGAACTAGTCTTCCAATTGATGTAAAATTAATTGGTTGAAAAAAGGCTGTAATGAGCAATTTCTCTCTTTCCAACAACACTTCCAATAGTTAATATCTTTCTAGATGATGTTTAAAGTTGGTATGATACGGTAAGAGGTTAAATTTCTAAAAATTTATTAGAATTAATCACCTGATGAGCATGAGAATTAATTTGAAATATAAAATCTATAAGATTTTACATGATAGAAAATATTGGTGGAATTACCTGGTTTAATCGTATTTACTTTACATTGATTGGGAAACAAGTTCCTACAACTGAACTCGGATTTATCCCTCTCAAATCTGCTTCCTGGAGAATTCACCAGTACTCGCTCCGAATGTGTGGGTCAATGAAAGAACCAAAGTCGATAGCCACTCCCGGGTATCAAACTCGGGACCTTGGGTCAAAAGGAAGAACCTTTACCACCAGACCACTGACACAAGGTGGAATAAGCTGTTTTGACAAGGTTTTGGTTACAGTAGCCAAACTCTATATAATCTCTATAGTGTAGAGGAAAAATTTATCTTTTCAAAAAATCAAAAGTACTTTACTCACCAATGTATCATGCATAGCTAACTCATTCTTCAGATGATTGATTTCTTTCTGTAATCTCTTCACAAGAACCTGTATAGAGAAACATTGATTTATCAAGTAAAAGACAAGATATATTTATTTTTGTTTATAATATGACCTCCGTTGCGGGAGTAAAATAACCCCGTTGAATATTTCTTATATTACACGGGTGTTATAACACTAGTGGAATAACTATGCAAAAGAGCAAAGAACAGATAGGAATGTTATATTTTCGTTGGAAAAATGATGTCATATTGGATTTGATGATGTAATTTCACAAACAGTGTTAGATCTGTATATTTCACCGAATAACTTGATAAATATTGTAATCGCCTACAGCTCGGGTGACATTTTTTTCCAGCTTGGAATAAAGCGGCATATACCCCGACAAGAAACCATATAGCTAATATTGGTAGACTGTATAGACTAAAATCAGACTGCATAGACATGCAACCTGATCTTAGTCTATACTACCTGCTTCCTACTAGTTTATTGTTAGAAAAGCTTAGTCCATTATTGTTTGTCTTTCCCACAATTTGACAGTTCCTTTCACACGAATTCTTATTACAGCACAATAAGTATTAAGATATATTTAAAACCTTTGGGTTGCCCATTAAGAAAATACAAAATACTTACAGCAGGGTCATAGACTTCATTCACTGTGGGCTCACTACTGACACACATCATTCTAGTGGCAAATCTTAGAGTGGACACCTGTAGTTGAAAATTAAGTATCATGTAACAGAGCTGTGGAGACCATATACAGAATAGTTTAAATGGTGTCTCAAATATTTAACTTTGCGGGAGTGTACAAGAACAAAATTGAAAGGAAGTTGATCAATTCTTTGATAAAGAATATGATAATATGCTATCTTACTTGTTTTTCTGATAATCCATACACTTCTCTTATTTGTCCAATTTATATTGATATTTGCTGTAAACATTGTAATATTGCAATAAACTTTTTGTATTGTATTGTATTGTACTTAGCTTTCAGACATCACAAACCAGTTCAAGTATTTTCCTTAGTTGAGAGTCAAATTTCTCTTTAAGAATAAGGAGGTTTCATGTTTGTTTCTCAGTAAAATGTGAAGTGCATTTATAAGAAAAATTTAACACCAAAGAGCAAAGAAAACATGGTGAGAAAGGAATAAATTGCTAGTGAAAAAAAAAACATAGTGAGAAATGGAGAAATTGCTTGTGAAAAGCAATTTTCCATTTCTTACTTTGCTTTTGTCAAATATATATCATACAAGGTTATTGAAAGGACCAATTGTGTCATATTGTCTCATTATATCCCAAACATAAATTCTAAAACTTACAGTTTCTTCCAGCTGAGTCCGCTCTCCCCAGATATTTGCAATCAGCAGCGTGTTATTCCTCCCACCAATGGAATCCTTCAGATAATGTGTCAGTTTGGACTGTCTAAATGGTATATGATCTCGCCTCCTGTCAGCCAGAGCTACTACAACTTGTTCCAAAAACGTCAATGATTTGTTGATATACATGGCCTCTTGTTGTGTTTTACCCTCTGACTTTGTTTTACTGAGACGTTCACTACCAGCCAGATCAACAAAGTTTAGTTTGGAGACTGTGTACCGAGCATTAGATTGGACCCTGGATCTTGTCTGGAAAATAGGGTTATGGTCAATCAACTTTTTATCATTAACTCACTTTTAAAGGTAGCTGACATATATAACTTAACAAGTTAAAATGTAGGTGGGTAACTAATACCTCGTAACTTTAGCTTGGTAATCCAAAATAATGAATATGTTCAGTTCACTTTGTTTAAGCATGTCAATCCTTTTGGTTTTGGAGAAAAGATATTTTAACATTTTCTATGTTACTTTTTATGCCATATTTAGGGAATTATAGTAATCATCAAATTTCCAATATAAATCGTTACAATTTAATTTTCGGCTTATCCCTTCTTCGGAAAAACAGCAAGAAATTATAAAATTAAGTAACATCCATAACTTCACATTTAAAATCCATCATCTCAATGAGTCGATTCTATAGCGTTTTAACAACATAGAGTACATTTACACGAAGTTTCAGAACAAGGTTTTCTACTTTTTAAAATACAGTAAACTCTGTATAAAGCAAACACTCAAGGGACCACCAAAGAGTGGTCGTATAAGAAAATTGTTGCTTAGAACACGCTATGTTTACAAATAAGAAACATGATTTTGAATGAACATATATTATTGCAAGTTCCTTAATAACCCCATGTTGTAACCACTCATTAGAATTGTCTGAATAAGACAAATCTATTGAGTTTTAACAACATAAGGTTAGTTAACAATACTTTTTAGACCAATATTATCTACCTTTTAGTTTGATTTATGAAAGGATATTTTGAAAACGGTCGCATTAAAAGAATTGGTCACTTAATAGACATGGTGGCTTGAGCAAGATTGACTGTATTTTGATAAACAGAAGGGTGTTTTAGCAGTTGCTTAATAGACATGGTGGCTCAAGCAAGATGGACATGTGCAGTACAACACGATTACAGACAATAGTTTTCATACTGTATAATTATTGGCTTTGTGTTTAGATATAAATCTGTCTTCAACCCTAGATCTAGCCTACAAAAGTCATTTTCCAAAACAAGTGCTGTATTCATTATAATAATAGACGCATGTGATAAAGTTGGGGATTGGTAAATATTAGAATTTGAAATTACATAATGCAATTTTGTCTGAAATAAATAATCTCTATGGTTTTGAGTATAACTAACAATTACAATAGAAATTGATTAAGTGACATAGGTTTAACACCAACTACTTTTTGCCATCAGCCTGAAGGACCAGTAGGCCAAATATATTCCAGATCCTTCATGATAACAACAGGTCCTGCATGAAAACCATGTTTGGTTTTTAGCAATTTAGGGGATATATTGCAAGGAAAACATTGTTGGAAAAGAAGAAATTGCTTTTGACAAGCAATTTCTTCTATTTGTACAATGTTTTCCATAATGGTAATTGTAGATTTTCGTATTGGAAAGGCAATTATTTTTTAAACTAGAAAGCCATGAATGGCTTGTGTCGCTCCACAGGCTTGAAATTCTTGTAAAAGCAAATAAAAGTTTTGACTAGATTTTTAGATATTTTGGGTTCTACTGATTTTGAAAATGATTTTCAAAGTTTCAACTATATAACATATAGAGAAATGACCTCCGCCCATAAAAGACACATTTTTCATTCAATCAAAATAATTTTTGGCTGCATGATAATGGGTCACCCAAAGATCATACCAAAAATGTTTGTTTGAAATCCATCAATTACATTCTGAGAAAATGATTTTCAAAGTTTCAACTATATAACATATTGAGAAATGACCTCCGCCCATTAAATATATATTTTCCATCAGATCACAATAATTTTTGGTAGACTGATAAAGGGTCACTCAGGGAATATTTCAGTGAAATTTGATATATATCCATCAATTACATTCTGAGAAAATGATTTTCAAAGTTTCAACTATATAACATATAGAGAAATGACCTCCGCCCATAAAACACATATTTTTCATCCGATCACAATTATTTTTGGAAAACTGATAAAGGGTCAATCAAGGATCATTCCAGTAAAATTTAGTTGATATCCATCACTTAGATTCTGAGAAAATGATTTTCAAAGTTTCCACTATATAACATAAAGAGAAATTACCTCCACCCATAAAATGCATATTTTCAATCCTATCACAATAATTTTTTGTAGACTGATAAAGGGTCACAAAAGGATCATTCATGTACAATTTGATTGGAATCCATCAATTAGAATCTGAGAAAACTCACTTTTTACCATATTTGGAAATTAGCCATGCCCATAAAATCCATGTTTTTCATTGGATCAAAATTTCTTGACCAACTTTGAAAGAGGGTCACCCAAGGATCATTCCTGTGAAGTTTGGTTGAAATTTATCCTGTAGTTTCTGAGGAGAAGATTTTTGAAGAAAATGTTTATGACCAGACGCACACTAGGACGCACAGATGCACGGACGGACGGACGCACGTTGGACACAACACCATTGACAAAAGACCCAGTGGCTTTCAGCCAGTGGAGCTAAAAATGATAGATTTGAAATACTAAGTTCTGCCATTAACTACAGGCCTGAAGGATCTGTGGCATTTAACATCTACCAGTCCTCCCTAAAATCCACAGGTCTCGGGCCGAGGACTGGTGATAGTGTCGACTCCTGGTGACCCCCCTAAACTTAAGCTTGTTTGTTGCTTTTTAAACCTGTAAGCAACAAGAATATTGTTTTTTAATTCATTTGAGAAAAAAAACAGGGTTCAGTTTTACAGGGTTAAGCAGGTTATATTTTCCCTAAAAAGGGCATGGGATATTAAGGTAGTGGACCCGTAATAGTTCCGCAACATTTTGGAACTTGTGATCTTTAACAATGTTGACCGAGGTTTCCTAATGTCAATCATTAGAAAACCTCGGTTAACACTGTTAAAGTTTATAACTCCGGAAACACTGCGTAACTATTACCGGTCCACTACCAGACTTAATAGAATCTTCAGTATTTGATACAAAATGGTAAGAGAGTGACATATTTCCGATATTTTGGAGGATGGGCTATTATTAGAACTTGGGATTTTATTACAAAACAAGAGCTGTCACTGTAAGATGACAATGCCCCCGACACCGCTTTGATTTAGAAGTTATGGCCAATGTTAAAGTTTTTGGACGGAATGACGGACGGACGGACAGACGGACAGACGGACAAGTCAAATTTATGATGCCTCCCTATCGGGGGCATAAAAATATATTGCATGTTTTCAAAATACATACTAGGGCTACTGAAATCAAACTTCTAGTACTTACTTCAATATAAATGGTGAAAATACAATGTGACCGTGAAGAGCTTTTGTTCAAAGTATGCGATGCTATTGCTCTGTTTGTCTCTCCCTGAAATAGTAGGAAAATGATAGTCAAATCTCTTTACGTCGAACATAGGGGTAATTACAAGTAACCTTTGACGTACAGAAAGTTCAACAAAGAGATATACAGCAATCTTATTGACGAAGAGATAAGGGGCCATCTTCACACTTGGTTACGACCATTACCTGCTATACTTTATAAATGGGGTTAACTTTTGATGCATTTCATTTGAATATGTCAAAAAAATCAAATAAATAATACTTTTATTAACATACTTTTTTTATCAATTCATGAAACTTATATCAAAACACACATTGAAATCATAGAACATGACCACACAATTTGCAGAGAGATGCTTATTTTATTCCTAATATTTCTTTAGTCCTTTTGAAAGCAAATTCAAACGAATACCAAACACTGCCACACTTTTCGACTTCTCCTTATTCATTTCAACAACCATATTTGCCCCGAAACAATAAATCACACAAACTTTAGCATTCTTATTTCTTATACAAACAATTAAACTCAATTTGGTAAATAATCAAAATCCAATACAGTCAAACATGTGTTATTAATTACTGGAGTTGACAGGTCGAAAAGAGTGAAAAACTGAAACAATTGAAATTTTCATCAATCAAGGTTAGGGTTCGCTGTATACCGACATAAATGCACACCAAAATCGGTTAAAGGACCAAGAAATTGGTTCAACATAGGGGTAAATTTCGAGTAATAGATACTGACATATGGAGGTTAAAATACATAGAAATAAAGATTAAACAGAATGGAACTTGAAAAAAATACTTCGACTTAAGGATAACTTCGTCTTATGGACGTTCAACATAAAGATATTTGACTGTAGTAAGTTCTAGTTAAACATCAATACATTCTTTATCTTTTTTGAGTGACCACATTTTCTGTAAAGACAAAGTAAATATTCTACAACACTAATGGCATAATATGATATATTGCATGTAATTACGATTACCTTGTCGTGGGATAGCCCTTTTGGGGGCAAAAGAATAATTCATAATAAATTCACATTCAGCAACCTAAGCTTATGACTAATGTTTACATTAACCCATTTTCTAAAAAAAAAAACTTTAGCAAAAAGCAGCAGATTGACACCCTTCGCATGAATACCATCCCCATTCCCTTATCTATATAATAACTGCTATTAACCTTGTTCTTGCAATTGTTGATTTATTTCTGCTGTACATAAAGGTTTGACAGACAGTATAGATAAAGTTCAGCCGATACAGACATGCAGTCTTATCTCAGACTCAGATCTGAAATGTCCCCTTAGTCGACAATTTGTTTGAAACTAGATTAAAATTCAGCAGGATAAGGGTTCAACTTGCAGATTCTCACATGATAACTTATCTTTCTATTTCAGATCTGGGTCCTGAGATTATATAACTTTCATTCTCAACTGAATTTTTTTTTTTCAATTTTTTTAACTTAGATTAAAGTGGTTATTCTGTTGTTATACTAATATAAATGTTTGTACAAAAAAGGTATTACATGTATTGATAATTCGTTATAAGTAACAACTTATCAATATTATCTTTTATATTCATAAATTCATTTGATTTCTTAATTTGAGAAAATCTCAGTTCAGCAAAAAAAAAAAAGTTTTGTAACCTCGGTCCCAGACAGATTTCAAAATCTTACCTCAAAAAGGAGGTTGAGAGCCTCTTCCTCACTCTGTACCAGGTGACATGACAGACCTTTCACGTAAATACCATCCTCATTCTCTGCTATCGCCAACTGTTGCCCCTCATTTAGCTGGTTCCATGATTCAGGTAGCGTGGACAATAAATCAATCATTGTTTCATTGTAGATCTCTAGGTAGGAAATTCTGAAAACAAACAAGAAGTGTTTGTAAATCACTCAAGATCCTGCTTTCTTCTTTCAGAAGATTGACCTTGATTATTGACTTTGACTTTGTAAGATGACCTTAACCATGATATTCAAAGATGCATATTGATGAGAAGAACATTAATGACAATATTGAGCATTGAAACTGAAAGTGTTGAAGTTTTAAGAATATGTTAATTTTGCAGGTCAAGTTCTGCAGATAGACAGACACTGGTAAACATTATGAGTCTGTGCGTGACATTTCCAACAATTTGAATTTTTCGTGAGGTGCAAACATTGAGTAGCGTAGACAGCCACATACTGTAAATATACCTGATGGTCTACAGATACTCTAAGACCTTATCTATTTTCTAATGGTATAGTAAAGACTCTGGACAGACTGTGCAGATGCACAGACTGGTCCGAGTCTTTGCTTTGGACATATTTGAAATTTGTTGAAATCTTACACACAGGCTCATATGGTTTAGATGCAGAGCCATAAAAGAGGAGCATAAATATCAATAGAAATTGAAATTTCTTTATAAACCTTTCTCAACCCGAAACTAAAGCTTCTATAGTAAAATCAAATTAAACTATCCGAGAAAAGTGAATATCAGATAATAATGGAGAGGTCAGTGTAAAACTATTGTAAGTGCCTATATAATTATAGGCACTTACAATAGTTTTGCACAGACTTCTCAATCTGTCAATGATCCTGGGAAGATACCTCTGTTCATAAAAGACATGTATAATGGTATTTCTCTTACCCTACCATATCAAACTCGTCATCAGTAGTTACAAAAAAGATGGTAACTACAGCTTCTTCTCAAGCTGCAGCTACAGTTAAAAACATCTTGAAATCGATAAATTGAATGATTTAGGAATTATTTTGGAATGAAATTGAACGAGTGTGTGGAGTAAGTTTAGAATGACTTCAAGGGAAGTAGAGCATAATCATTGATTTCGTCCAATTGGATGAAATTAATGATAATTAATTACCTCCCTCTAGAGAAATTAGCTTATTTTCCCGTTTGTGTATCTTATCGGGCTAATAAGACGCTTAGAAAGCAAAATTTGATAATAAAATTATGATGTAATTTTATCGTTTTGAATAAATAGTTAATCGTAGAGAATGATGTGGAATGGTTGTTGAAGGATTTTGGAGCGTTTTTGAGTGGTTTGAATGAGTAATTGGATTATCAAGGTGAATGTCCATTTCACACTGTTACTTGCCGTATTATATTTGGGTCAACAACTCACAGTAATTCTTTTTTCCAGTCTCAACAAAGAGAAACCTACTTGATCTAAAATTAATTTATTTCCCACTTATTAGATTCAGTAGGTTTACAGAAGTTCAAAATTCAAATTGTAGTCTAGCATGAGAAATAAACAAAGCCTCACCTAATGGTAATTGCATATTCTGGCCTATCTTCAATATTCTTAAAGAGCTGTGAGATAGATCTGGGTATAATTCCTCTCTGACTATAACTCTCTGTGACTCCTGACATTGTGAATGTTTTACCAGCACCAGTCTGTCCATAGCACATCATGGTACCTGTAATGTATAATAAACAGCTGTGAGATAGACCTAGGTATAATTCCTCTTTGACTATAACTCTCTGTGACCCCTGACATTGTGAATGTTTTACCAGCACCAGTCTGTCCATAGCACATCATGGTACCTGTTATGAATGTAGTAGTAGTAAAAAGAATGCAAATATTTAAAATCAACATTTCACCCTAGACTTTTACCGTATAACTGTCTAAGTATTGTTTTCAAGTTGATTATTTGTAAAAGATGACTGACAATTTTTTCCCAATTATTTTGAATTTTATTCATTAATACTAGTGCTTAGCTCAAAGTAAGCTCTTGATGAGTGATCTTGTGCTGTTGACTTGACCTTGAGGTTATCTAAATAATCCTTTTAGCTCACATACATATATAATACATACTTAGTGTATTATATGAAAAAAAATATCTAACGAGGTTGGGAGAATTGATCATTGTCGAGGCTATGCCGAGACAATTGTCAATTCTCACAACCGAGTTTGATATTTTTTTCATACAATACACTAAGAATGTATTATATTTATCTTATAACCTCTTTTTGTCTTGTTTTCGTCGATGTTTCTTACCGAAATGCAAGTTTCTAAAAATAACTGTATGATATTATTGTTCTAAAAATAACTATGTGATATCATAAAAAATATCATACGGGTTGTTATCACACAGATATTTGTATAGTTATAAGATAAATACTAATTACTGAAAATAAGTGTGCCCCATTGATTTGAGATCCAGTCACGAATGCAACAGCTATGCTCAAGCTAAATTTTAACATTTTATACCCATCTATATTTTGAAGATTTATACGGACAACTCCAGTTCAGTTCACCACAAGGGGTTTGACAGTAGTTTATTTTACTCCATGACCAAATCTTATCATTAACACTTTCAATTATCTCCTTTATTTTCAATTCCTTTTACCATAAAAGCTTTAGTAGAACCCCAGGTTTCTATTTGAATCATTGCATTTCCATTAGAAAGGGAGGGGGCTTTTATTAGAGGCTGCACTACATATTGATGACTCAGTGCAAAAACTGTTGTAACTGCCTATAAACTTAGATAGGCAGTTACAACTGTTTCACCCTGAGCCATTGATATTTATGAAGACGGTGAAAAAATTGCACAAAGTATGAACATTTGATTGGGGAAAAGGTGCAAAACACCTCAGTTGAACTTTGAGTGACTTTGAAATAATTGTCTGTATGGGCCTTTACTAGAGGCTTCTCAATATTTTGAAAAATCACATTAAAAAAAATGTTGATTTTAACCTCCAAAAGGGGGATTGGAATCTAATAGAGCATGGGGCTATATTAGAATTGTTATGGTATTCAGTTACAGGTAAGAGGGGGGTTAAACCATTGTAAAATGTTTATTTCCTTATGAAACACCTTGTTGTTGGTACACATTGTCTCAACAAGATGGATGAAATAAGCACACAGAACAACAGGTTGACAGGATTATAGTTGAAATACTGTGATATACAGTCCATTTTACCCAATTTTCCTATGGCTCGATTTTTAACCCTTATAAGCTGAACCAAGATAATTCCATCTTCCTACTTTGAGAGAAGGCATAGATAAACATCAGCCTGCACATATTATGTACAGTTTAATCTTAGTCTATGCCGTCTGATTTTCCTTTCTAAACAAGGAAAGTTTACCTTAAATTGAATATCAAAATGACTGCTGACTCACATGCAATCAGTGCATCCAGTGCTCTCAGCACTTTGATTTTGATGCAATTTAAGCAAGATTTTTATCATCATGACAAGGTTCAAGGAGTAGGTTATATCTAAAAGATGAAGCGAGTATTTGTTGATATCATGGAGGTATGAAACTAAAAACCTCATCACTCTGTATGAAGCAGATTCATACACGAGTGTGATTAGGTTTTAATTTTAATACCTATATGCAATCAATAAATACTCTCTCCATATCTTATAACTTAATATCATGAAGCAAAATTTTAAGATTCATCAATTTCTTACGGGACAACATTTTGGTAGAAGCTTACAAATTAGCTGCAAACTTTAAATTATTTCATTGAGAAATAAAACCACTTTTCCAGCCAATCAGAATGCATGAAAACTGATGGAGTCATCTAAAATTAAATTATTTACCATTGTATCCATCTAAGGCCTGTGTCACCATGGATGATGACACTGTATCAAATACTTGATCCTGATTGGAGTTGTGAAATATCCCGTCTAGTCTGAAGGACCAATCAGAAATCTGGTTGTTGACCACTCCTTTACGACCATCTTTCTGGATATGGACATTAACACTCTGAAACAGACATACATTAAGCCCTGATCATCATTAAGGTTTTTGTTCCTGTTTTAGATGAGTAAGATTTGTTACGCAACATGGGGGCTTGTCTGAGATTGGCCATTGAGCCATTTATGTCAGCATGGTACTGACTTATTTCAGAAAGCACATTACTGCCTAGATAGGCTTATTGTAATCAATATATGATGAGTTGGGAGTGTGTTATGGGAGACCATTCTAACCAGTGTCCAGCAAAGCTTTGTTGGTTTAAGGTATCTGCAGACACATAGAGAGCCATTTTAGGTCCAAATTTTAAATTGTCTGCAAATCATGCCGAATGCGATAAAACTGAACTTTGAAGTACCTGCTTTCATACTTCGGTCATAAAAAGGAATTTCGTAACGTAGACATGATGACATCATTACCTCATTAAGGGGCCGACCCCTTTTTGAAGGACCAAAATCAGTAATCGCTCATTTTTTCAGAAATAATAAACCGATTTTCATCCCGAAAAAACCATTTGCTCCGTTTAAAGACGCATGATGTTGTGTTTTATTGATATGAAGATATTAGTGTAAGAAATACCATTAAGTGTAACATATTAAATTTTAATGCCTTCTGCATTGCTGTTTTCGAGTACAGTCACTGGAAATATTTCCTTTTTTTTCTCAAAAAAATTTGTCATGTGACCTATGCTGAAATTTATATATGTTACTGCCAAAGCATTCTGCTGAAGAAATTTGAAATAAAAACCATGTGTCTTTGGGTAATATTTATTGTAAAATTCGATTCTGAGAAGATATCGCAAATCAAAGGATATTTCAACGTCGCGTCAAATGTTCCCAAAAGCTGTCTTTTAAAATGGATAAAACTTAAATGACTTTTTGTATTTCTTAAAATCACATTCAGATTTAATACTTCTGAAGCCTATATTTTACAATAAACCTTAATTTCAAATATGTTAGAATACGTTATTGCACTGAGATTGGCTCCAAATAAGCATAGTACCGATGGTTTTGGTGTGACGTCAAATTCTACGAAGAATGTTGCAACAACTTCACAAAATCAACTTTAATTAAATCTAACCCGAAAACATACCATTTTTATTTGATTAATGCAAAGCATATTCATTTCGCTACATAACAAAAAATCAGCATAGGTCACAGGACGAAATTTTGAGAAATTTCTACTTATTTACAAAACTAGAAAGCCATGAATGGCTTGTGTCGCTCCACAGGCTTGATATTCTTGTAAAAGCAAATAAAAGTTATGACTAGATTTTTAGATATTTTGGGTTCTACTGATGTTGAAAATGATTTTCAAAGTTTCAACTATATAACAAATGACCTCCACCCATAAAGGACATATTTTTCATCCAATCAAAATAATTTTTGGCTGCATGATAATGGGTCACCCAAAGATCATACCAAAAATGTTTGTTTGAAATCAATCAATTACATTCTGAGAAAATGATTTTCAAAGTTTCCACTATATAACATACAGAGAAATGACCTCTGCCCATAAAATACATATTTTTCATCCAATCACAATTATTTTTGGAAGACTGATACAGGGTCACTTAAGGATCATTCCAATAAAATTTAGTAGATATCCATCACTTAGATTCTGAGAAAATGATTTTGAAAGATTCCACTATATAACATATAGAGAAATGACCTCCGTCCATAAAATGCATTTTTTCCATCTAATCACAATAATTTTTTGTAGACTGATAAAGGGTCACCCATGTAAAATCATGTAAAATTTGATTGGTATCCATCAATTAGAATCTGAGAAAACTCACTTTTTACCATATTTGGAAATTAGCCACGCCCATAAAATCCATGTTTTTCATTGGATAAAAATTTCTTGAACAACTTTGAAAGAGGGTCACCCAAGGATCATTCCTGTGAAGTTTGGTTGAAATTCATCCAGTAGTTTCTGAGGAGAAGATTTCTAAAGAAAATGTTTATGACCAGACGCACGGACGAACTGACGCACGGACGAACTGACGCACTGACTGACACAACGCCATGACAATAGCCCAAGTGGCTTTCAGCCAGTGGAGCTAAAAATGAAATGAAAAAAGAACTTCAAATCTTAAAATTCACGAAATAATTAGCGTTGTGGGCTTATTTCTCTATTTGAATGTGCACAGAAATTAAATGATTAGCTGGGGTGTTCTTGGACTTTCAAAATGAAACTTTTTTTGTGAAAATAGGCCGATTAATTTCAGCAAATAATGATTTTGGCAGGTTGAAAAGGGGTTGGCCCCTTAATGACGTCACGACATCAAATGAACGAGCTTCAGAGCCTTTTCATTGCGTGTTCCCTTATTCCTGCACTTCAAATATAAATCTCAGAAATTATTGTGAGATTTTACGAAAGTCGAAAATTCAACCATGTTATCTGTCCGCAGTTACCTTAAATACAATGCCTGACACCTGTCAGGGAAGATCTTCTTTGGCTCAGTGGTTAGCGCATTGGACTTGTAAACCAATTATTTGAATGTTGTTGTCCACATGTGTCCGACACCAGCTCACGTCTGTTTGTAACAGATTCAATCACTAATTCAGACAAAAGCTTGGTGTTTGTATAAGAAAATGGTTGCTTATTACACTTTGGTGACAAATAAGAGGAGCATTTTGACAGCATGAAAAAAATTAT
Organism: Fragum whitleyi; assembly: GCA_948146395.1. NCBI lineage: Eukaryota > Metazoa > Mollusca > Bivalvia > Cardiida > Cardiidae > Fragum > Fragum whitleyi. The sequence goes on from OX411558.1 coordinate 11,108,693, forward strand.
CAGAGTTATTCTGCTATTTTTCAAGTTAGCATTAGTGATGGGCAGATTAATTGATTACATTCCATAATCAGTTGGTTTTGTCTTCTGATTGTGATAATCAACTAAGAAATTGTATAACTGATTAATCTGGTCCTAACACATAAATGAAAGTTGTAATATTTTTTTTACAGAACTTACATCAGTTTGATGGCTCAACATGAAACAGTTGTAACTGCCAAAATATTTATAGGCAGTTACAACTATTTCATACTGAGCCATGGAGTTGGTATAAAAATCTGCAGGATAAGTCTTTTAACTAAACTTTCATATTCAATTTTTCAAAGGAATGATAATGAGAGTGCTGTAATAATTTCTAAGAAAAACGATTGTACAATTGATCATTAGTTGATTTACTCTTCAAACTAAAAACTGATTATCGATTGTGATTTGAAACCAATTGCCTGACACTAGTAAGCATCTAAACCAACGCCAGCAATAGCACCTACGCAAAATTTGATGACCCCAAGATGCCAATACCATAAAGCTTTATTCGAAAACAGCCAAGCTAAAAGTAAAATCTTTGTTACTATCTATCTATAACTTCATGCAATGGGCATAAGAACCTTTTTGCAAGATTTCTACAAAGAACCCAAATATTTTAAGACATTTCTTTGAAGCCAATGCATCATTTTATCCAAAAAGAACAACATATATTTAGTCTTTAAGGTAGTGGACCTGTAATAGATCCGCAGCGTTTTGGAAGTAATGAACTTTAACAGTGTTAACCAAGGTTTCCTAATGATTTTCATTCGGAAACCTTGGTCAACATTGTGAAAATTCATGAGTGGGTAATGTTGCGGATCTATTACGGTTCCACTACCTTAATCTTACCTGTCCATCAGGTAGAAGCTCCAAACTGTCATGGGCAAATTGGGCTGTTGGTCTGATCCTGGTCCATACTTGCACCCTTTTACCCTTAGGTCCTGGTGGTCTATTACCCTGACTTCCCTGACTCAAGTTTGAGCTGAGTCTACTGTACTTGGATGGGCTGTACATCCCCTGTGCTGAAATAATTCATAATTTCTGTTTAAGATTGATTGATTGAATGAGTTTTAATGCTGCTTTCAACAATTTTTCAGTTATGACATGGCAGCTGGAGCACCTAACAATGGATTCCTGGTATTTCTCACACCAATACCACCATTTCATCCTTTCCTAGCCTCTAGCTGCTAGAAGAGTCTTGATTCTTTTCAGATAGTGAAGAGTCCCTGAGGGACCAAAATCATTTTATCAGATTTTTTAATCTAACACTTACAATACTTAAAATTTTGGTACCCTAACCGATGACTAACAGTTTTCATTCCAGCACAGACGCGCACCTGCGAGTAATACTCAAAAGGGGAGTTAGGTAGTATATTAGGATAAATAAATCGATGGTGTGACTAAGAAATGACCTACTCCTGCAGCTGAGAACTGTCCAGTCTGTTTTGCATTTGCATATGCATTCATATTTTCATGAAAAATAACAGTTCTTTATTCAATATTTTCTTAGTTTACTGCACCGTCAATTGTCTCTGCCTTGAACAAACTAAAATGCAAGCGCTCAACCTGTAATAATGTCATTTGAAAATGATAACACTGTATTTTCCAGGTCTATCGGAAATTGGTTGTGCCGAAAACATCATGGGCCGGGATACTTGGGTCTGTGGGATATGCAAGTCTGGCTCCTAGATAATGAAGGATGGTTGTTTGCTGTGCATTTAATTAAATAAGTAAATACTGGTAACAAAATAAATATGAATTAGGATATAAAAAGCAAGTATATATGAGGCAGCAAAATGGCTCTTACTAGAACAACAAGGACAGTGACAACTCTTCCCGTCCCATGCCCGAATCTTGATCAAGCTGGGATTGAGTCTATTTCATGATTTGTTCTCACAAAATGTTCTAGAGAGAACGTTGACAATCGTAAGGAAATTAACTATGATGTAGGGAAAGAATAAACAATTACCTTGCGTGTGTATAACCACCGGTGAGGGTTTAAAATATTTTAAATGTTTTAAATATTGATGATGGCAAATCGGTTTCGGTTTTTGTTGTTGGGTTGTCAGGACCGGTGCGCATGCGCTAGTTGGTTTCCGTCATTTAATCTTTCCAAATTGGAACCAGTCTATCATCGCTGATACTTACTTCCGTCGGAAATCTACTTTCGTTTTGAGAAAAAGAGTGAAGGAAAGTACAACACATGATTTTCTGGCTCTTGCTGTTGATATTAGTTTGTGATGGCAAAGAAGGACATACATCCAGATGTCATGAGGCAAATGATGTAAATCCAACCTGCGAAAAGATGTCTGCGTCAACAAATAAGGATAGTGAGAACTGGTCCGTTGTCCTGTATGAAGAGAGCTCGATCATTCCAATACACAAACAAGAACGAAGTTTTAAATATGCTAATAATGACATCGTCATTAAACAAGACTGGTCGAATCTTGGTGTGGCAGCTGTTGTTTGGGACGCTGTAAGTTGTAATTTGGTTTGCATATCTGGGTAAAATTTGTATCTTTTGACTATCTTTTATGCTCTCAGTATGGCACGGATAAAAGATCAGCTAAAAGCAAACCTTGGATAATAGATAGTGTTAGTAGAAAGGGTTTAATTGTGCTTTTCATTGGTTGATATCAAAACCTTACAATATACTGATAGACATTTCCTTACTAGTACCAGTAATTAAATATCTTCAATCTATTTGTAGTTGCTGAAGATATACTCTTGATATTGACAAGCATTAAATTTCTTTGACCTGCAACATTATTGTTTTACCAAGCCTTAAATAAGAAGGTACAATAACTTATTAAAACAGTATTTTATCTTCAAGCCCTATGTTGTGGTTATTCATTCAGACTATTTTGACAATATATGATTCCACTAAATACCGTTGAACATAAGACTCAGAAAAGACTCCGATAAGTGCTGGAGATATAATGCTAGAATTAATTTTATATTTAAGAATAGGAAATATTATCCAGTTTGCAAGGGTCATAGCCCTAAAGCCATGTTTACATTTGGCTTGTGGAGCCTATATGGCGCCCATACTCCCAAAATTGTGGGGTGTTGTGCGGTGGCAATGCAATGTCTGGTGATCATAGCACAGTTTTATGGGTTTTATGGACAACCCAGTGATTCTTGTGACAACTTAATAAATACCCGTGCCCTCACCTCAGGTTTTTTTCATCACATACGCCATAGAAATTAATATTGCACAATGTCAAAAGTATCATATAAGAAATCTCAGGCTGCGATATCGTAAGGGGACAGTGCAAATGTTGATTGATTGAATGGAGTTTTACGCCGCTTTCAACATTTTTTCAGTTATATCGCGGTGACTGGAGCACCTAACAATGGTTTCCTGGTATTTCTCTCACCAGTACAACCACCACATCCTTTCCTAGCCTCAAGCTGCTATCTCACATAGGTCTACGATTATCAACCCATTGGTGAGAGACAAATAGTCAGAAAGAATGAGTGCCGCCATCGGGGATCGAACCCGGGACCTATAGATTAACAGTCCGATGCGCTACCAACTGCGCTATGATGGCAGCTATTACAGTGCAAATGTAAACTAGGCTTTAGTGGAGTCCGAGGTTCAGTGCCTGGTAAGGAAGGTGGCTTTGGGTTCGAGAGGTCCTGGGATCAGATCCCAACCGGTCCATGTGAATTTTTCTGAGAAAAAAAAATAACTCTACACTGCTCCTCTTTACCCATGGATTAAGGGGTAAGAATGTAAGTCATATTGCTGTGGCAGCCTAAGGTGCCGAGTGTTAACAGCCAACTTGAAATTTGATGATTGGGGTTAAAGTGTATTGTCATGTTGATATGTAAATAAAACTTTAACTTTATCTAAGTCTTTGTTAATTATTTACAGGCAGAGGTGCTGTGTGAATATCTAGAAAGTAATTCACATCTTGTTAATGACAAAAGTATCATAGAGCTTGGAGCAGGTACAGGCATTGTTGGGATAGTTGCTGCTCTTTTAGGTAGGTTCCCGTAATTTGCCATGTGGTCACTTTTACCATTTGTTGGAATCCGAAGATTTATTTCCTGCCTCAATAGCTCAGTGGTAGGAGTGTCTGTCTCTTGATCTAAAGGTCGGGGTTTGAGTCCTGGAGACAGCGAGGTGATTCTTTTGGCAAGAAACTTAAAAGTCACTGCTGCAATCCACCAAGCTGACAAGAGGGCCATAGTGGCCCTAAATCGCTCACGTGAGTGAACTGTCAAAAATTGTTCAAATTAGATTTAGAAAGGATGAAGAATTCTGACCAAATTTCAGGTTGATTGGGCAAAAAATGATGCCTCTACACTGCTTACAAGGTTTTTCTAAGATTGGATCCCATGACCTAGTTTTTGACCCACCCCACTTGACCCAATTTCAAACTTGACCTAGATTTCATCAAGACAATCATTCTGACCATTTTTCAGATTAATTGAGCAAAAAATATGGCTTTCAGAGTGTCTACAAGGTTTTTCTATGATTTGACCTAGTGACCTCATTTTTGACCCCACTGGACCCAATTTCCAACTTGACCTAGATTTTATTAAGAATATCATTCTGACCAATTTCCAGGTTGATTGAGCAAAATATACAGGTTTGAAAGTGTCTACAAGGTTTATACAAGATTTGACCCCGTGACCTCATTTTTGACCTCACTTAACCCAATTTCAAACTTGTCCAAGATTTCATCAAGACAATCATTCTGACGAAATTTCAGGTTGATCGGGCAAAAAATGTGGCCTCTAGAGTGTCTACAAGGTTTTACTAAGATTTGACCTTGTGACCTTATTTTTGACCCTACTTGACCCAATTTCGAAATTGTCTGAGATTTCATCAAGACAATCAGTCTGAGCAAATTTCAGGTTGATCGGGCCAAAAATATGGCTTCTAGAGTGTCTACAAGGTTTTCTAATATTTGACCCCAGAACCTCACTTGACCCAATTTCGAACTTGTCCAAGATTTTATCAAGACAATTATTCTGACAAATTTCAGGTTGATCAGGCAAAAAATATGGCTTCTAGAGTGTCTACAAGGTTTTTCTAATATTTGACCCTGTGACCTCATTTTTGACCCCACTTGACCCAATTTTGAACTTGTCCAAGATTTCATCAAGACAATCATTCTGACCAAATTTCAGCTTGATTGGGCAAAAAATGTGGCCTCTAGAGTGTCTACAAGGTAAATGTTGACGACACAAGAAGCACAACGGACGACGGACATCACTCGACCACAAAAGCTCACATTGAGCACTTCGTGCTCAGGTGAGCTAAAAATGGATAGCGCTGGATGAAAATCCTTGAAAAAAGAGATTCCACTGCCTCTTGAATTTCTCAATCAAAAATTGATAACATCTAGAATGAGCCACCTGCCAGTAATACCCAAAAGGGAAGCTAGGCAGTATGTATTGATAGATAGATAGATATTTCAGTTTGTCTTGGTTCGTCTCAGAAATGTTGAACCCTTCACCTGCTGACACTGCATTTTTGTGCTGTACTCACAGCTTTGGTAGATGGTTTAGACCAAGATCAGTCTGTATAGAATTGTAGTCTAATCTTAAGCTACATTGCCTGGCTTCTACTTAATTATGGGAAAATCCTGATCAAGACTCATTGAAATGTCCTGAATAATTGAACTTTATTTGAAACAAATTACTTGTTGTAATTCCAAAACCTTGTAACTACATCTTTTATCTAGCTTATGTCACAAGATTTTGGACTTACATCAGCGATTGAAATACAGAAGGTTAAGGTAAAATGTGATCTGTCATGCTAAAAGGGACCATGTGTTGACCTTTGTCAGCAAGCACCTGCGAGTACTGCGTCTGTTGTTGATGTTTTTTGTTGTTTGAGGGGTTTTACATCTACAATAGTCATTCTTCCTTACTTTACCTATTTCAAATTACATCAATATTGAACCAATCTGAATTTTTTGTATCTGATCATTAGTTGAAGTTAATCTTTCATAGAATCAAGCAATAGATAATAACCTGTAAGTGCCTTAAACTATCAATGTTATCTGGTCAAGGTTGGGAGAATTGATTATGTTGAGGCTTTGCTGAGTCGTGCTAATTTCTCACAGCAGAGACCAGATAAAATTGATATTTTTAGACTTTTACATGTTATTCTATTTATCAGGCAATCATTTCTTAATTAGTTAATTATAATAAACCCTTAAAACTCAATGAAATGGAGGTAAAAGTGTATGCAAATTGTTTCTAAAAATAGACTGTAATGTTATCAGGCATGTGATATGAGTTCAATACAGGCTTCATTGCATGGTAAAATATACTCTCTACATCTGTTTTGATAGGTGGATACATTACAATAACAGACAGGGAAGTTGTGATGGACTTCTTACAATCAACAGTCAAACGAAATTTGCCCGCAGACATTTTACGAAAAACTAAAGTGCAGGTCCTTGATTGGACGGAGATTGAAACCTCTGGATATGGAACATATGAGATCATTCTAGGAGCTGATATTGTTTACATCAAAGAAGTCTTTGAGGATTTGTTGAACACATTGAAAAAATTGAGTAATGAAAACACTTTGATTCTTTTATCGTGTAGAATTAGGTATGATAGGGATACTTACTTTCTATCAAGATTGGAATCTCATTTTTATGTTGAGAAGATTTTGTATGATTCTAAAAAGGATGTTAACCTTTACAAAGCCATTAAAAGATGATATTCATTAACCAGTGTTATAATTAACAGATCAATCTAATAATCAATAAATGGTCAACAAACTTACCAAACTAATCATTCATGCTTACGGTCAGAAGATTTTTCATCTCTGCCATTTTTATACACTTGTTGAAAGACAGGACATATTGATGGCTCAGCACGAAACAGTTGTAACTGCCTATGAAGATATAGGCAGTTACAACTGTTTTGCGCCGAGCCATCGATATGGGATCACCTGTTGCATCTGACAACCGAAGGCTCCAACAACAGATGGATGATGGTGGACCCTTCGGATAGACAGACTTACAATTGTGTAAAAAATATAATCTCAATCTCCATCTTTAATGCAAGGGCAAACAATTGATTTATAAAATCTTTTATAACATGACTTACATCGCGGGAGTGATATAAACCCGTTGAATATCTTTGATATTACATGGGTGTTATTACACTACTGGAATAACAATGCAAATGAGCCAAGAGCGAATATCAAGGCTAATTTGTAACCGCGAAAATGATGTCATAATGTTGATATTGTGACGTCAGTTTTAAACGGAGTTATATGTATCGCGGAAAATTGAAATGTTGAATTTCAAGAGTTTTGACAATTTAGCGCAAAAATTCGGGTCATTTTATAAATAGAATATGAAATTTGTGCTATTAAAATACCGAATTTATTAAACTCATCATCTAAAACAGATAAAAACTCGGCCCAGCCTCTTTTTTATCTGTTTATAGATGACTCGTTTAATAAATTCGGTATTCCATGACCACTCATTCAATATCCTCTATTTATATATTGCATAGGATTGCACAACCGGAAACAAAATATGTCAAAAAGAAATTGAGGGTCAATACCCTGGTTAAAGTGTCAAGCAAGATCTATACATAAAACACTAAAGCCTCTGAAACAGCATTTTTAGCTAGGCTATTTTTGGAGAAAACCTGAGTTATTGCTTAAGCCTTGGTGTCGTCGTCATGCGAAAACTTTGACATTTTGTGATTTCTCTGTTTCTATTGAAGGGATTCACTTAAAACTTGGCACAGATGTTCTCTATCAAAAGAGGAACCTATACTATCAAAATGGATAACTGTGTGAATTATGCCCCATTTAAGACTTAGATTTTTTTAATCCACTATCCAGCACCCAACAGAATGATGAGGGTAGGCATTCGTAGACGGTGCCCTTGTTATATAAGTTGGTCCTTGATAATTGACTTTGGCAGATAACCTTGACATGAATAATGTGTTTTAATTAGAGGAACCTTCAAACAATATATGAGCATTGTCACTGCAGGGCTTCAGATTCTTTTCAAGACTGATGGGTCCAATTGACCCATGAGGTAAAAAGTTGTGGGTCATTTCCTGAAATGATGGGCCAAAGCATATTTTCATTATGATAAAAATGTTTCATATCCAAGCAGGACAGGGTCACAGAACCCCAACTGTTGGAAAGATGTGGGACATCATGTGAGAAATGACCCGGGCCCACTGTAAATCTGAAGCTCTGTCACTGGAATATGGAGTTGAAGTCACAGGAAAATGTTTAATTTGTAGGTTAAGTTTACAGATTTGATTTTTGCAGACAGACAAACAGACAGACATTCACTCATAAAACAATTTGCCCTGAAAGTCCTCTGTAAGGTAAATCAACCTCATCTTTTTTTAAAGTATTTATCAAGATAGCTGGTGCACCTACCTATAGCTTCTATTTGTTTTTCAACCAGTTAAACCACAAAACTTCTAAGTCAAAAGTTTCTCATCCCACTTAGGCAAACAACTAATCAATGCAATTGCTCGTTGCTTAATGGCTCAGAGCAAAATAATTGTAACTGCCTATAAAAAAACAATTGTTTTGTGCTGAGCCATCTTATTTTGATTTGAGGCAGTTGACCTGATATAATTCCCATGTGACCTGTCAAATCTTCGATCAAATTTTCTTGAACAGAGGATTAGGCTCACAGCTCTAGGACTGAAAGCTCTTATTGTACGGACACTCATCTGCTGTAAGCCAACCCGTGAGGACAAGGTGTTAAAAATTGAATCATTTTTGTTCTTCAGAAGATTTATTTTCTGTAATACTTTTAAAAATAAGGAGGTAACAAAAACATACAAATTAAACAATCTCCTTTGATACAGAAACTTCAAAAGATAGAGTGTGCATAGAAAATCTCTTTGTACATTCAATCTATTAGAATAATTTTATTCAATGATTTTTACAACTCTCTTGTTTAACTTTCTGAAATAAAAGACATGGGTTTTGTTTCAATCATTGTCATGCTGAACATTGAAGATTACTGTGTTGGCAGGAGGTAGGTAAGACTTTTTTCTATACTACTGGTTGTATTTTATGACAAGAATTCGCTGTAAAACTTCAATTTTCATACATCTTTATGCCAACACAATCCATTTTGACTTTAAAATCCCTACATTTCACAACCCATTACCCATAACAACAAGAGGCCCAAGAGGGCCAGTATTGCTCCACTAGCACCTAAAGCCTATGAGATCTATGAAAATATATCAATAAATTGCAGTAAAAGTAATAAACTAAGCCATAATCTATTTTTGAAGCAGATAATCATCAAAGGCCAAGGTAGGTTAATGCAATAAATGAAAAAAATATTTTACAAGAAAGTCCCCATTTCCATGATGCAGGGTTAGATTTCCAAGCAGTTTAATGTGTGCATAGTCACATGAAAAGTAACATTTTGTGAAAATTGCTGGAACAAATAATGTTGCATCACAAAGCCCCCCTTTTTTATGACACGTTGGCATTTCTTCAGAAATCAGAGAAAGGCTAACCCTGACAACAACCATTCTTATCCAAAACTTCATGTCAGAGAAGAAGATATCTTTTTAGCTCACAAGTGAGCATTTTTTTATCATTGAATGGCATTGTCAGATGTCAACAATTTAAGTGTTTACACAAATATGGCCACAAATATGGCTCCATCTTCATGAAACTTGGTCAGAATATTTTTTAGGTCACAAAGATGAACCACATTGAAAATTAAATGGATCCAAATTATATTACAGGAAAAAGGTCTTAATGACATTTTTTTTTATTTTTTTTTTTGTTTACACTCTAGCGGCCTCAAATATGGTCCAATTTTCATGAAACTTAGTCAAAATGTTTGTCATGTCACAAGAATGAACCCTAATGAAAATGTGAAGGATCCCAATGATATCCCGGGAAAAGGGAATTTAATAACAATTTTCTGTTTTCAACCTATAGGCCACAAAATTAATATCGTCTTATCTTCATGAAACTTGGTCAGAATGTTTGTCAGGTCACAAGGATGATACCTATTGAAAAGGGGAAGGATCCATGCCACAAATATTATCCAATTACTATGAATCTTAGTCAAAATGTTTGTCAGGTTAAAAAAATTAACACTTTATGACACAAAATAGGAAGGATCTAAATGATAGCATGGGATAAGGGACTTAATTTTCTTGTTTACTTTCTAGGTCACAAATACGGTCCAACCTTCATTGAACTTGATCAGAATGTTTATCAGGTCACAAGGATTAACCCTATTTAAAATGAGTATATACCTATGCCATATCTCTGAGAAAAGGGGCTGTAATGATATTTTTCTTGTATTCACTCTTGGAGGCATAATTATGGGATATTAATGGAATTTGGTCAGAATGTCTCTCAGGTCACAGGGATGAATCTATTGAAAATGGGAAGGATCAGAATGATATCATGGGAAAAGGAGCCTTAATGGAAATTTTCTTGTTTACACCTTTGAGGCCACAAATATGGTCCAATCTCAATGGGGCTTAGTCAGAATTTTTGTCAGGTCACAAGGATATACCCTTTTGAAAATAAGGAGGATTCATATGATTTCAAGGGAAAAGGGGCCTTATTGGCAATTTTCTGTATTGTTCACACTCTAGCTGGAGTCATGGAGCATAGTTAGAATTTCTTTCTAGTCACAAGAATGAACCATATTGAAAATTGTGGGTTATTTATAAGACAAACATAAAAATACAATTATAAATTTTGTTGAAGAAATGACATTTGATTGCCAGTCATTCCGTCAAAGAGACAAAGGTGAGCGATATAGGATCATCATGGTCCTCTTGTTTAATCAATGATGTGTGGCACTACTTTTAGCAGACTGGACAGCACCCTGACAATCATAATTTCAGATGAAATCTCAGAGAGAATGTCTTAAGAATCTTTTCTGTGAAATTTGGTTTAATTCACACCAGAAGTCGAGAAGAATTCTTTATATTTCACCATATAAGGCCAATTTTTTGCGATTCAATGGCCCACGCACCCATGTTATCAGCCTGATCAGGATTAAAGGATTGAATCAGTAAGTGCATGTCCTTAGCATCATTCCAATTAAATTATCATTCAAGTGAAGTTTGGTTAAATTCTAACCACCAGTAATTTCAGAAAAGAAGATTTTTATGTTTAACCAAATAATTGTTGGAAAATGCAACAGCAAAAAGCACCCAAGTTATCAGCCAGATCAGGATTAAATGAAGAAATCTGACCATGTCCAAAGCAGCATTCCTGTGAAGTTTGGTTGAATTCTGTCCGGTAGTTAAAGAGAAGAAAATGATTAAATAAATAGTTTACCCACACCAAACAAAAGGCCACAACAATAGCCTAATGGACTTTGTCAAGTTTAGCTAAAAATAGTATCTTGAGTTAGAATATGAGGGGAAAAAATGTGTTTCAAATAGTTGTTAGGTCATGTTTGTTATGTTTGAATCGGGTTTAATGCCACTTTTGACATTTTTTCAGTCATATCATTGTGGCCGGAGCACCTAACAATAGATTCCCGGTACATAATATTTCTCTTGTTTCTTAGATGAAGATTCTTAAGAATCTTATTAAGATTTGCTGACGGGGCACTCATTCTTTCTGACTATTTGTCTCTCACCAATGAGTTGATAATCGTAGACCTATGTGAGATTGTGTGCTGGAGGCTAGGAAAGGATGTGGTGGTTGTACTGGTGAGAGAAATACCAGGAAACCATTGTTAGGTGCTCCAGCCTCCACGATATTACTGAAATAATGTTGAAAGGGGCGTTAAACTCCATTCAATCAATCAATCAAGTGAATATGTTTTTATTTCTTCTGATTGGAAGGAACAATTATCAATGTCTAAATTTTATTAAATGAATGGTTCCTGATTTATTTTATTCTATTTTTTATTTTTTTTTATTTTTAACAATTTCACTTACACACAAATTGAGGATTCAGATTGGCACAGTCTAATCAGAGTAAAAATTAACTCTGTAGATGGCTATTTATGCTAAATGTCTGGCATTCATGCACAAGTGAGGTTGTTGGAAGTGTCCATTGTCCAACACTGGCTTAGTTGTTTCATCAGCAAGCTTTAACTATTATTGCTTAAAGTATACTTTAAGTAGTAATTTCAATTTATATCAATATTTTCAATGTGTTTGTTCTATTGTTTGATAGCTTGATCTTTTGTAAATTTTGTTCTTTATGTAAATGTTCATTGTACATGCATTGTTTTGTAACTTACTGTTACAGAGGCCCACATGGAAGATTGGGAAACCAAATGTGTAGCCTCTTTAAATAAAGATGTTATTATTATTATTATTTTTAAGATGTGGCATTTTTTTAGATTAAGATTTTTAAGCGGCTTTTAAGAATCTTAAAATATCTTCATGAGGAAACAAAGATGGGTTTGCATTGGCTTAAAACGAGTAGCCTTGACGACGTCAAATGTATTCACTCAAAATATTGAAAATTGTTTCTTATGACCTCTTAATAATCTTATTTAGCAGGATTTTTCCATCTTGCTCTAAAAATCACACCTCAGGACTACAACATCCCTTCTCATTATCCAGTTGCTTATCAAACTATTCTACTATTATCAACTAAGTGAAGGAAAAAAAGTGTTGTCTTTCCGATAGCAATTCAAAAAACCGTATTGAAAACATTGTGGAAAAGAAGAAATTGCTTGTCTCAAGCAATTTCTTCCTTTCCCACACTGTTTTCCTTACAATTTAGTGAAGATCTATCAACATGCAAAATATGAGCATTGTATCTTGAATTGCCTTGAAGTAATTGGCAATATCACTTTTTTTTTGTAAAGTTTTGCAGACAGATAGACTGACAACAGTTAAACTTTATGCCTCTTTCGATGCAGGACATAAAAATTCAAATGAGCATGAGTGTGACATTTCCAATGATTAAGTGTGTGCGTGATGGACAGACAATGGAAAGTTGACTACCACACAGAGCTTTAAAAATAACCTCTTTAGTATGAACAGAAACATGAGTTCCATTGCTATATGTTCAAAGCAAATTGAAGATTCAGATCAGACTTTGCAGCTACACAGACTGATCCGAGTTTTCACTGTGCACACAGGTAAAATTGTTGGAATTGTCATGCACAGGCTCGAATTATAAGGTTAATGAGCTGTCAAACTTTTCCTTTATCACTAATTATCATGACATTGTAACTGGCACTGGGCCAAACATCATCAGATCTTCTGATATAACTGCTGGTATGATATTACATTCCACTTCAAGTCTGGTTAATGGTGCTGTCATCCCTCTCAGCATATCCAAGTCGTATCATTTCTTCGTTGATATTAACATCCTGAAAGAATCAGTTACATATACATGTACATGTATTATGTTTGATATGTCAATCAGTGACTATCATAAAAAGTTCCTTGTAGGCAAAATCTCTGAAAAGTGTAGATTCTCCAACTGAAAATTGTTTATTTTTGAATCTTATGATGTTGGAACCAATTTGAATCGTCCTAATGAGATGATTTTATTGAGTTTGGACATTAATGGACTAATTCAGAATTATGCAACAATCTATATGATGCTATCAACCATACAGTAGAACTTGTGTTAAGTGACGTTAAGGGACCATCAAAAAGTGGTTGCTTATGGGAATGATTGCTCAATACAATATGTTGTGATGGATGATAAATCAATTCATTTTGTTATCAAATATTTCTAAGCATAAGTCTGACAGAATCTTATGATGATCAAACCCAAAATTATCATCTATATTCAGACAATTCTTACGGATTCCAATAATATAAAATTCGATAATAACCAATATTTGTTTCAGGGAGTGTCAACCTTTTCAGAGTTTTCACTTACTTTGAAAGGCCTTTTTATGATGATCCCTTATTAAGATTGATGTTTATTAGAAAAGGTTGCTCAACAATATCATTAGTATATGTATATGTAAAACAAATGCCCCAGAGACAGAATTTTTTCAAAGTTTTGGCATTGACAGATTGAGGGGTCAGTGTAATACTATTTTAAGTTCCAATACATATATCTAGGCATTTACAATAGTATTGCACCCACCCCTCAAGATGACCTTAACCTTGTCACATGACCTTGACCTTGGTACCTGCTGACGTCTATTAATGACATCTATCATCAAGCAAATGAGTATTGTATCTTGAATTTCACTGAAGTAATTGGCAATGCTTAATGTTAAGACAAGGGTGACTGTGTGAGAAAATTGAGAGGATTCAGGGAATATTTGTTGATTTTGTGGAGGTATGAACCAAAAAACCTAATCACACTGTATGAATACCCAAAACAAATTCATATATGATCTTATAAAATTAAATTAAAGGTTTTAGAATTGATTTTTTAAATTTCTTATCTTTTCATGTCAGATTTAAATATCAATTACCTGTTCACCATTTGTGTCAATCAGAGTTACATAAGGCATGGAATCAATGACTTTATCTAATCTAGCTACGATAACCTTCCATAATGCACAGTATGTCAATTTCTCAAAACATTCAAAGGCCTCTTCACTCCATTCTCCTGTAAAGACAGCAAAATTAAATTTGAATTCAATTTGATATCGAGTTAAGCTTATACATGTAGTCCATTACACAAGAAAAAAAAGAGGCCCACAACATATCAAGGGTTTAGTACAAGACTGTACTAAGTGTATATACATTGTATATACGCTTAGTACAGTCTTGTACTGAATCCTCGATATGAGAGGGGTGCTCTATTTATTGCCTTTTCAAGTGTATGGCAGGATAGGTTTGACCAAGATATAATCGCATGATATATGAAAGTTTTAAAGAAGAAAACATCTCTTTAAATATATTTAAAGGGCAAGACAACATGTCACTCCACTAACTTTAAAACATCTATCAATGAGAAACTCCGATATGGAAGTCTAAAAGGAAATTTGTGAGGAGGCCAAAAGATGGATTGATAGTGTAGGCTAAAACTTATATGGAAAGCTGTTTTGCAAATATATATACTAATGAACAAAAGTCTTGTCTGGTTTTGCAAATAAGGCAAAATCATAGTTAATAAGATGTTTAACCTTCCAATCTACGGTGGTTTTTGTAAACATTTGATCTACGGTCTTTGAATAAAAAGACATAATAACAAGATGTTAGATTGTGTTATTAAGACTTGGTATAATCCAAACAAGGGCAAAAGCAGGTTCACTAACTACAAAACAAAAACCATGCATATATGTATTGGATTATCAATACCGAAAGGCTTTTATTAAAAGTTTTACTATTTAATGTTGCATGCAGCATAAAAAAGTCAAAACGTCATTAACGTCGTTGGGACTAAATCAACCTCATTTGTCATCCAATGCTGGTGAAAACAGTCCCTTTAAGATAGAGCCAATATTGATGAGCAATATTTTCAAAACATTTTCTTTCAAATTAAAAGCTTTAATGAACAAAACCAAACCTGATAGAACTTTTGTCCTTAAGTATATGAGTACTGATTCTAAATACATAGTATGATTTTTTTTTATTTTTTTTATATAAGATAGAATTGTCTTGACAGATCTTTAACAGAGAAACAATACTATACATAGCATGGGAAAATGACAATTATTTTTGTGAACATAAGCCCCACCATCCATATATGGGCGAATCAAAATTCTGCTAATTGTTTCTTAGATGTAAAGAATTGAAATTATAAGGGCTGAGTGTATTTTTCACTTTGTTTGTATGAGTTTATAGGTGCAATTGCATTAGCACATGGCTTAAACATAACAGCCTTATTTGCAATGTGCTAGGGCAATTGCAGTTTATACTCCTATAAACAGTGAAAAATTCTTTCATCCCTATAAAAGTTAAAGCAGGAAGTCTTCAATAATAAGAGACAAATGATTATTGTAAATGTTTGTCACTCTGTCTACAACAACATTGATGGCAAAAAGGTAATCAGAACATGACTGATGCAAAGCGAGCTAGTATCCCCCTACAAGTGCTGGTGAAAAGTCATTTTACATCAAAGGGCCATAACTCTGTCAAAAGGCAATGGATTTTAATCAAAATATCACTTGCACAGCTCTGTCTGATACTGATCACATCTGCAATGGTTGAATGAAATCTGCCTTAGTAGCTGAGAAATTGAGCAGACACGAAAATGCTACATACAGACTGACTTACCAACTGACAAGCTGAATCCTACATATCCCCCCCCCCCAACATAGTTTAGGGAAGTACAATTATCTCAATTTTTAGTTCCAAAACAGTTAAGCTGAAAGATTTAAGATATAACCTCACCTATAGGTTTCACTCCAGCTAGTCTGCATTCAACAGCTTGACATGGTAGAGATAAAATATCCATACTGGAATGAAACAAGTGCATGTAGTATTGCGATGCAATACAGGAGTCCCCCACCGGATGACCAAAAATCCTCTCTTATAATATATCTCCTACTTACTAGATCTATAACTGTAAAAGTTTAAAGTTGCTAGCACTTATAGTTTAGGAGATATGATCCGGACAAGAATGTAAGACTAAAAACAACAAAGGGCAAAAACTCAAAAAGTGGACATGGCAGAGTAACAGTTCTTGTACATGACACTTGTCCTCGATAAGATCTATCAGTGTACAAAGTTTGAAGCTGCTAGCACTTATGGTTTAGGAGATATGATCCGGACAAGAATGTAAGGGTAAAAACAACAAAGGGCAATAACTCAAAAAGTGGACATGGCAGAGTTATGGATCTTGAACATGACACTTCGCCTCAATGAGATCTATCAGTGTACAAAGTTTGAAGTTGCTAGCACACATAGTTTAGGAGATATGATCCGGACAAGAATGTAAGGGTAAAAACAACAAAGGGCAATAACTCAAAAAGAGGGCGTGGCAGAGTTATGGTTCTTGAACATGACACTTCGCCTCAATGAGATCTATCAGTGTACAAAGTTTGAAGTTGCTAGCACACATAGTTTAGGAGATATGATCCGGACAAGAATGTAAGGGTAAAAACAACAAAGGGCAATAACTCAAAAAGAGGGCGTGGCAGAGTAACGGTTTTTGAACATGACACTTCTCCTCAATGAGATCTATAAGTGTACAAAGTTTGAAGTTGCTAGCACTCATAGTTTAGGAGATATGATCCGGACAAGAATGTAAGGGTAAAAACAACAAAGGGCAATAACTCAAAAAGTTGACATGGCAGAGTTATGGATCTTGAACATGACACTTCGCCTCAATGAGATCTATCAGTGTACAAAGCTTGAAGTTGCTAGCACACATAGTTTAGGAGATATGATCCGGACAAGAATGTAAGGGTAAAAACAACAAAGGGCAATAACTCAAAAAGAGGGCGTGGCAGAGTTATGGTTCTTGAACATGACACTTCTCCTCAATGAGATCTTTAAGTGTACAAAGTTTGAAGTTGCAAGCACTTATAGTTTAGGAGATATGTTCCGGACAAGAATGTAAGGGTAAAAACAACAAAGGGCAATAACTCAAAAAGTGGGCATGGCAGAGTAATGGTTCTTGAACATGACACTTGTCCTTGATAAGATCTATCAGTGTACAAAGTTTGAAGCTGCTAGCACTTATGGTTTAGGAGATATGATCCGGACAAGAATGTAAGGGTAAAAACAACAAAGGGCAATAACTCAAAAAGTGGGCGTGGCAGAGTTATGGTTCTTGAACATGACACTCCTCCTCAATAAGATCTTTGAGTGTACCAAGTTTGAAGTTGCTAGCACATATGGTTTAGGAGATATGTTCCGGACAAGAATGTAAGGGTAAAAACAACAAAGGGCAATAACTCAAAAAGTAGGCGTGGCAGAGTAACGGTTCTTGAACATGACACTCCTCCTCAATGAGATCTATAAGTGTACCAAGTTTGAAGTTGCTAGCACATATGGTTTAGAAGATATAGCCCGGACAAAAGCGTGACGGACAGACGGACGGACGGACGGACGGACGGACGGACAGACGGACGGACAGACAGACGGAATCGAGCAAACCTATAGTCCCCCAACCGGTAACCGGTGGGGGACTAATAAATCTTTCTATAAACAGTGTCCCTCAACAGTTGGTCAAACATATCCAGGGTTCAGAGCAATACTGTACTTAGTGCCTATACATTGTATAGACAGACACTTTGTACAGTCTTGCACCAAACCCTTTATATTCCGTATATAAAAGCAAGTAACATTTTGTATGAATCACCATTATAAACACTTTATGCTTTCTGTAATTACTTTTATAATATGACCTACATTGCCGGAGTGAAATGACCCCGTTGAATATTTTTGATATGACACGGGTGTTATTACACTAGTGGAATAACTATGCAAATGAGCTCAGAGGGAATAGAAACGCTATTTTGTAACTATGAAAATGAAGTCATAATCTATGTTTTGTGACATCATTTTTAAACGGCGTTATAAATTTCGTGGAAAATTGAAACATTGAATTTCAAGAATTTTGTCGATTTTTCGCCAAAATAGGGTCATATTATAAATAGAATATAAAAATTGTGCTCATGAACTACAGAATTTGTTAAACTCATCATCTAAAACAGATAAAAGCTCGGCGCAGCCTCGTTTTTATCTGTTTATAGATGACTAGTTTAATAAATTCGGTATTCCATGACCACTCATTCAATATCCTCTATTTATATGCAGATTCTCCTTTACCTGTGACATTTCCCTAGTGTTTGTCACTATTGGTTCATAGATAAGGAATGATAAGAAACCATCTGTTTTTGTAGGAAAATATTGTGAGAATGGAGAAATTGCTTTTAATGAAATCCCCAGACTGTAGGGGTGTAAAAATAGTTTGATTAATAATGTGACCTACGTCACAAGAGTGAAATTAACCTATCAAATATTTTTGGTAATACATGGGAGTTATTACACTAGTGGAATAACGATGCAAATGAGCTAAGATGGGATAACAATGTTATATTTATGTTGTGAAAACGACATCATCATATTTAACTAAAATCATTTTGCAAACTGTGTTATATGTTTTGTGGATTAACTCGAATCGAAACATATCTGAAATTTTCTTGTTTTATCACAAAAAATCAGATCATATTAAAAATATGAAATTTGTGTTCATAAAATTCCTAATTCATAAAACTTGTCACAGATCAATGGGTCAGCGCAATACTATTGTAAGAGCCTATGAACAAATAGGCACTTACAATAGTATTGGGCTGACCCCTCGAGATAAAAACTTGGCGTATATCTTTGATGGGTGTCTAAAAATTTAGTGTTTACCCCTATACAGGAGTAGCTCCTTTCCTCTCACCTTCCTGTTTTACACCGAGACACATCAAAATATGAACTATCTCCATAATCTATGTAAAATAGATCCAGTTCTGTCCCCTTGATATCCATTATCTTTGCCCTATACCAGGTATTGTCATTATCAAACGGAGCTGCTACAATATCACCCACCTTTACCTTGTCTATCGTCAGTGACTGAAATATATATGAAACACAGTACAATCTATATTGCTCAAAAGACCATGTCTATTAAGCGAATGCTTTCATTTAGACCATTTTTCAAAAGCCCTTTGCATAGGCAAAATCTCTGAAAAAGTGGACATTCTCAAACAAAAAGTGTTTATTATTGTATCTTATGTAGAATCTAATGGCTTTGAACATCATAAAATTAAGTAAGATTTTTGCGACAATTCTTTATGCTACCAAGATGACCTGTCTTTTCTATCATAAAATATTATATTATGCGACCACTCTCATAAGAGATCCTGTTTTGGTGGTTCCGTAAGTGGTAGCTTATCATAAGTTTTACTGTATTTTGAAGCCATTGATATGATTTTAACATATTTGTGACCCATCAAGCGAAAAGGGGCCATCTGAGTAGTGAGTAAAGTGTTGAACCTAGACTGACTAGTGTCAAAACTCTTTGCTTTTTGCTAATTTTCAGAATCTAGAATGATCAATCTACCTACTGAGAATTTTCGTTTGAAAGGTGACCTCTGGTTGGCCTGTACTATAATCAATCTCTTTTTCAAATACGGTAAATTTCCTAAAATTTCGTAGCCCCTAATAGTTTGTATACCTCCTTTCGGGGAAAGAATAAATTTAAAAAATCTCCAAAATTTTGAATTTTTTGAGAAAAGAAATAATGACTTTTCCAAAATTTCGTACATATTAGACATTTTAACAAGTATAATTTTTCAAAATTTCGAATAAAAAAAAAGTACAAAAAGACCTGTAACAGACGTAAATACCTCTCAATATCAAAGTGAATAAAAGACTTGCGCGTCATTTGAAAACAATTTCCAAAAAATGGAGAGTTATGCAATATAAGATAGGGTTTGATTTTACACTATGCCAACGACAATTTTTATGTTTCTCCAATCTTTCAAGGTGCTTTGTCAAAACAGTTCATGAGTAACATGGAAATAAAGACCGGTCTAGATCTATTTCAAACTTACAACTATCGTCATTGATCGGTGAATCATCGAAACATGGTTAAGTAGAATCTGTATGTTGAAACAGATTAAATTATCGTTTAAAATGCAGCTTAAAGAAAACATTTGAAATTGGTCCCTTTAATTTTCCACAAAATCATAACGGCCAACGATGTAATTTTCCAAATTTTCCTTTTCCATTAGTTTGTAACGTGAAAATGAAAATATTTTTTTCCATGCAAAATTTTAGAAAATTTACCATATTTAGTTTACAGAACTCCGAGATGATCTCTTTTTGCATGAAGGGTCACATTTAAGAAATACAGAAATGGTTTTGAGTCACATCCCTGCCCACACTCTAGTTTGTCTGTTTGAAGGGGTTTAATGTCCCTTGTAACAATTTTTCAGCAAAGCTTGATATAATTTGGGAATAGTTTGCACCATTTTGTCATCTTGTACACAATGCTAGTTTCCAAGAACAAGAGGACAATGATGGTAATAGATCGCTCAACTGAGTCTCTTTGACCCCTGGGACATCATATCAATTAAATAGGCAGATGTCAACAAGGAGATAATTTCAACACAAAACCAAGTTTTAAGAAGTTTGGGCCAAAATTGTGGCCTCTTGAGTTAAAACAAGAAAATTATCATTAAGGCCCCATTTTCTGTGATATGGCATGCATCATTTCCATTTTCTAAAGGGTTCATTTTTGTGACTAGACCAACATTCTGACCAAGTTTCATGATGATTGGGCCATATTTGTGGCCTCTAGAGTTTTAACAAGATAATTGTCGTTTAGTCCCCTTTTCCTGTGATATGGCATGCATCCTTCCCATTTTATATAGGGTTAATCTTTGTGACCTGGCCATTATTCTTACTAAGTTTAATGAAGATTGGGCCATAATTGTGGCCTCAAGAGCTTAAACAAGATAATTGTCATTAAGGCCCCTTTTCCTGTGATATTGCATGGAGCCTGCCCATTTTCAATAGGCTTCTTCCTTGTATTTTGGCCAACATTCTGACCAGGTTTCATGAAGATTGGGCCATAATTGTGGCCTCTAGAGCTTAAACAAGATAATTAACATTAAGGCCCCTTTTCCTGTGATATGGCATGGATCCTTCCCATTTTCAAAAAGGATTAATCCTTGTGACGTTGCCTACATTTTGACCAAATTTCATGAAGATTGGGCCATATTTGTAGTCTCTAGGATATTTACAAGAAAATTGTCATTAAGGCCCCTTTTCCCGTGATATGGCATAGATCCTTCCCATTTTCAATAGGGTTCATCCTTGTGACCCGGCCAAAATTCTGACCAAGTTTCATGAAGATTGGGAAATAATTGTGGCCTCTAGGATGTTTACAAGAAAATTGTCATTAAGGCCCCTTTTCCTGTGATATGGCATAGATCCTTCCCATTTTTAAAGGGGTTCATCCTTGTGACCCGGCCAAAATTCTGACCAAGTTTCATGAAGATTGGGCCATATTTGTGGCCTCTAGGATGTTTACAAGAAAATTGTCATTAAGGCCCCTTTTCCCGTGATTTGGCATGGATCCTTCCCATTTTCAATAGGGTCCATCCTTGTGACCTGGCCAACATTCTGACAAAGTTTCATGAAGATTGGGCCATATTTGTGGCCTCTAGTGTGTAAACACTAAGATTGTTGACGACGGACGACAGATGACGCACGATGCACGACTGACATTCAATGATCACAAAAGCTCACCTTGAGCACGATGTACTCAGGTGAGCTAAAAAGACTAGAATGATTTTTTGTAAATGAGCATGAGCAACACAGATTTTGAGACATGTTTTCTAGGATCATTTTGCCAAAATTCAAATTAAAAGCCTGGTTACTCAATGAAATTTGTTGATGCAAAAGATTTTTGGAGTAAAATAGAAGATAGATATAGAATTTATTCAACAAATGAAAACAGATATACATAGTACAAGAAATGATTGTGGTTAACATATGAAATCTAAAATAATTATTTAAGACTATTTAAATAAATAAAGATTATTTTAGATAATTTTGCTCTTTAAATTTTAAGCTATAATTCTTGTACTAGTGCATGTTTTCATTTATCATGGATAGCACTAAAAAGGAAATGATAATTTACTTGTTTCTATTGGGTCACAAGATGAAATAGAATTATATAAATCAACTTACCTGACCCTCATTTTGGAAATATCTGGTCATTTCAACTGACAACTGATCTAGCTTCAGTGCCATACTATTAACAAGTTGGACCCAAAATATACTGGGATCTGCAACAGCCGAGACGTAAACCTCCACAAAGGGTCTGTTCTCTGGAAATCATGTATATTCTAAAATGTGTGCTGTAGAAATACCATTGTTGTGTGTTGTGTTGTGTACTGGTATGTTTTCTGTATTCCATTCTTCATGTAATGGTGAAACTGTAATAGAGAATTATACAGCCCTAAACATAGAGGGGGTATTTTGAATTTTAGATCAAAGTACCTGAATAATAATAGCACAACCCTATGTTGATGGTACTCATTTGAATCGTCTCATCGAGTCAATTCAAATGAGTACCCACAATTTAGGGTTTAATTGAGAAATAAAGATTTTAGACACGCTTAACACCCTCTTATATGTACCTCTAAGATAACTTTTTTAGTGTGAGATAGATATATTTTTCATCATAAAACAACAAAAGATATATTCAATGTATTTACAAGTAAAACAAGAGGACCATGATGGTCATATATTGCTTATCTTTGTCTCTTTGACTCTTTAAATGACTAGAAGAGGCCATTTTGTTCAGCAAAAGTCATAATTGTAGTCTTATGATTATGTCCTTTTGTAGGGATGGTAGCGAGTACCAATTTTACTAATTGAGTACTCCTCGATCTTTCTGATCAAGTTATCAGGTACTCGGGTTAAATTGACAACTTTTGACTTTTGACTCTATGCTTCAAACATTTAATTATATGATATTCACAGCATATCTTTGGTTGAAAGAAAGGTAAAAATGCTAAAATAGGTTTAGTCATCGTTTTCATATATTGTTTTCGGCAGACCAAGCAAAAGTAACTACAGCATCGATTAAGGATTTGGTATGACAATGAAGTATTCGGTTGATCATAGGAGATCTTGATCATTCAACTCGAAGGAAAATCAAGGTAACATTTATTTAAAAGAGTCTACCTCAATCAGGGTATCAATGACAAAGGTGCGAAAATTGTGATATTGGTTGACACTGAGATCAATAAGTGTTGGCAATTAAATCCTAATTTGAAACATATCTGAGGGTTAAATGATCAACAGAAGACCAGTTAAAGCATTGAAAATAAAAGATCAATATCTTTAAGGAAATAATTTTTTGAAATATACATAAGTTATGATTTTTTTTATTTTCCATTCAGAAAATATGATTAGAATCTAGTGAAATTGTTAATCGATACTGGGTTGTTCGATTGAGTACTCAATTAAACTATTAATCATTCCCATACCTAGATTTTTGAAAGACATTCTGACCAAGTTAATGAAGATTCAACAAAACTTTAAAATCTTGGCTCTAAAAGTGTAACAGAAAAATTGTCATTACTACTCCAATGTTTCCATGGTCTCAAAAGGATCCTTCCTATTTAGACATTCTGACCAAGTTTCATGAAGATTGGGCCATACTGGTGGTCTCTAGAGTGCAAACAAGACCTATTTCATCAATGCCCCTTTTCCTGTGATATCAAAGTCATATGTTGAGACAAATGTTGGAAGGTATGAGTGTCTCAATCAGGGATTAAACCCATGACCTGTTAATGGGAGGTAAATGCGCTATCAGAGGGCAATGACAGACCGGCCCCTGATATTTCGATAAGACATAAAAATGGTCATAACTCTGACAATATATCTGTAGAACTTGATCTCTAAACATAGAATGGACCCTTTTGATTGTGAGTTGCAAGTATGCTCAATCTAGAATTCAAAATTGAATCCAAAATTCATTGTTCAAAATATGTATCCCATTTTCTTTTAAATCATGGGGGAAGGGGGGGTGATATGGAGATGGAGTGTTCAGTCTTCGTGCTTTCTTTTTTTTAAATGAATACACCTATCTTTTCTGAACATCCAGAAAAATTCAAATACATTCAAATGATACCCACCATCTTGATGAAAATGAGAGGTCATGTGATTATGTTTGAAATCCTTGGTTTTGTTCCTCTGTTCTCTATTGGAGGCAGACACCTGAGTTCTAGCCCTAAACTCCTCCTCCTCATCCAGTTTTTCTTGTATCAGACTCTAAAAATAGAACAGACCTGTCTCTAAAATATTACTTCAGGACCCGAGGTTATAAAACTTTTCTCAGGCTCAATTCAAAATTTTCTCAAATTTAAATTTGAGATTAAAGCCGTTATTCTGTTTTATAACTCTTTTTAATGTATCAACATAAAAGATTATGTTAATAAGTTGTTATAAATAACAACTTATTAATATTATCTTTTATATTCATACATGTATTTTTGTTTAAAATTTGAGAAAATTGAGCCTGAGCCTGAGAAAAGTTTTATAACCTTGGGCCCAGGGTTTGAAACTTAGTTCTCTGAGTGAAGAGTCAGGTAACCTTCCAAATTATCAATTCAAGCTAAATGTAGGTCCAAAGAACATTCTTTGCAAGTTTAATGAACTTATGCTTAATGCATAAAAGAGTAGAAGTGTTCAGTAGGATCTATTTTTTAAATTTTCATAACGGATTTTTTTTCCTAATACTTGACAGATTGGATCTGTTAAAAAATCCTTATGATGGTACAATCATTCAGTCCACGTTTGAAGACAATCAGATGAAAACTGTGGACTCAAGGGTCTCAACAAAGATTTTTTAGTTATATTTTCCTTAGGCTCTTCTTCAAGTGACACTTGCCAGTCAAGATAAAAAAGTGTCCTACCTTTGCTATGACATTCCATTCTTTAGTTTCATGTATTGTTATTTCTCTTGATTATCTCTGTAACTATCTCCTGTTATATCTTTGTAGATTTACACATAGATGACCTTGACATTTATACCAATACTTTTTTACCTTTGGTATGTATAATATGAACTAAGTGTTTTGTATTAAAAAAAAATGAACAAGGTTTTAGTCGAAGCTCTGCCGTGACAAGTATCAATTCCCACAACAGCCCACTTAGATATCATTTCATACAATACAATTAGTATGTATTATATTTGTCTTATAACCTCTTTTTGCCTTGTTTTCGTCTATGTTTCTAATAGAAATACAGATTTCTAAAAATTACACCATTATGTCATTGTTCTTTTGTACTAAAGATATCCATGTGATATCATAAAAAATATCATATAGAATGTTGTCACATAGATATTTGTATAAATATAAGATAAATAAGAAAAAGTTCTTGAGTTATGTGTATTGTTATCAGTCTTGGTTTAATCCAATTGTCTCTAGTTAAAGTACGTAGATTTACGCATATATGACCTTGAGATTTACACCAGTACTTTCTTACCTTTGCTATAATAATCTGTTCTTTTGTTCCATGTATTGTTATAAGCCTTGGTTTATCTCTATAACTATCTCTTGTTCTATCTACATAGATTTTGGTATTAGATGACCTTGACATTTGTCTAATATTTTCTCCATTTCTACCTACAATGACATGAATGAAGGCAGTTTTAGAGCATACGTTGACCCTATTTTTTTTTATTTTTTTTTGTCAGAATGGTTAACTGAAAATTATCTAATTTTAAATATTTCCATCTATTTCTGTGCATTGTGATTGACTGGCAATTTGTTTTATTTCTCAATGAAACAATTACAAATATACAGCTAATTTGTAAGCTTTCCCAAAAAATAGTTTTCAAGAAAATGTTTTCACTGTTGACAAACCTTCACATATTTGCTTCATGATTTAAAATTATAAGATATGAAGCAATTTTTTGTTGATTTCATAGAGGTATTGAATTAAAAACCTAACCACACTGAAGTATGAATCCACTTTGCATATTCATACAGCGTGTTTAGGTTTTTAATTTCATAACTCGTTGAAATTAATCAATAAACACTTCATCTCCTAATTGCAAAAGAATCATGTATCATTTCTAAACTCTTGGTGTAATTTCCAATATCTTTCTTTCAGAATTTGACTTGTGTAATGACATAATAATGATATTCAAGATTCTAGATCTTTCAAAATATGTTGCAAAACATTGGCATTCTAAATACAGACCTACAATAAGTGTATCATGTGCCTTCAGCACTTTGATTTAAATGCAATTTTGTCAAGGTTTTCCATTCAGTATGACAAGGGTTAACTTTTGTCATACTGCACATGGAATATTCCTGCTTTGGCAGGATGTATAGACAAAGATCAGCCTGCACATATGTGCAGTCTGATCTTAGTATATATTACCTGATGTCCCTTTAAAACTACAAAAGTTTAAAAACTTTTATTTTCAAAGTACATGCTGACTTAGAATAAGTGCATCCCCGTGTTTTTAGTACTTTGATTTTTATACAATTCAGCCGAGATTTTCATTCAGCACAACAAGGGTAAATACTACCTATTATTCTCCCCAGACTATAACCAGGGACCATCATTTCTTCTTGTATAATGACCGGTAAATCAGCCAAGGCTTTTCTGACCAGACATTCAGCTGCTTGGGCTGCCTCTGGTGTCCCTCTGATCACCAATGTTCGATCCCCGTCCTCTGATTCCTTTGAATCATCTTTGAAATTCATCCTTGCTCCACTATTTTCTTGAAGCTGTAATAATTAAAATTATTGGTGTCAATCAATTTTCATGCATTTTGATTGGCTGGAAATTTGTTTTGTTCCTCAATGAAATCAATTTTGTGTACACATTTTTTAAGCTTGCAAACAAAGTAGTCCCACAAAAAATCTGTCTTATTATGGAGAAATTCTTATAAGTATCGCTGAAATTCGGCATTTTCTTCTTTAAAACCATTGTTTTCAACTCTTTGGATTAAACATTAGGATAATACATCTCTAATATCTATCTAGCATGAGTTCAAGATTTCCCCATGTACTTACTTGTTAATGATCAAATGGCCTTGAAAAAGTTACTTATTTGCAAGTAGAAAAGCCAGAGTGGGACAAATCAGACATGGGAATTCCACATCTCCTACTAATTAAAAAAGTCTGATCCAGACAAATGCAACAAGAAATATAGTTCTTGTGCACTGTACCTCTCCTCCATGAGATCTATCCTCCCATAAAACTTCAAGTTGATAGCTATTATACTTTAGGAGATATGCTCCAGACAAAATCTAAGTATTAAAAATAACATTGGACAATAACTCCAAAATTATGCAAGCAAGAGTTGTAGTTCTTGTGCACTGCACTTCTCCTCCATGAGATCTATCCTCCCATAAAACTTCAAGTTGATAGCTATTATACTTTAGTAGATATGCTCCAGACAAAATCTAAGTATTAAAAATAACAAAGGGCAATAACTCCAAAATTATGCAAGCAAGAGTTGTAGTTCTTGTGCACTGTACTTCTCCTCCATGAGATCTATCCTCCCATAAAACTTCAAGTTGATAGCTATTATACTTTAGGAGATATGCTCCAGACAAAATCTAAGTATTAAAAATAACAAAGAGCAATAACTCCAAAATTATGCAAGCAAGAGTTGTAGTTCTTGTGCACTGTACCTCTCCTCCATGAGATCTATCCTCCCATAAAACTTCAAGTTGATAGCTATTATACTTTAGGAGATATGCTCCAGACAAAATCTAAGTATTAAAAATAACATTGGACAATAACTCCAAAATTATGCAAGCAAGAGTTGTAGTTCTTGTGCACTGCACTTCTCCTCCATGAGATCTATCCTCCCATAAAACTTCAAGTTGATAGCTATTATACTTTAGTAGATATGCTCCAGACAAAATCTAAGTATTAAAAATAACAAAGGGCAATAACTCCAAAATTATGCAAGCAAGAGTTGTAGTTCTTGTGCACTGTACTTCTCCTCCATGAGATCTATCCTCCCATAAAACTTCAAGTTGATAGCTATTATACTTTAGGAGATATGCTCCAGACAAAATCTAAGTATTAAAAATAACAAAGAGCAATAACTCCAAAATTATGCAAGCAAGAGTTGTAGTTCTTGTGCACTGTACCTCTCCTCCATGAGATCTATCCTCCCATAAAACTTCAAGTTGATAGCTATTATACTTTAGGAGATATGCTCCAGACAAAATCTAAGTATTAAAAATAACAAAGAGCAATAACTCCAAAATTATGCAAGCAAGAGTTGTAGTTCTTGTACACTGTACCTCTCCTCCATGAGATCTATCCTCCCATAAAACTTCAAGTTGATAGCTATTATACTTTAGGAGATATGCTCCAGACAAAATCTAAGTATTAAAAATAACAAAGAGCAATAACTCCAAAATTATGCAAGCAAGAGTTGTAGTTCTTGTACACTGTACCTCTCCTCCATGAGATCTATCCACCCATAAAGCTTCAAGTTGATAGCTATTATACTTTAGTAGATATGCTCCAGACAAAATCTAAGTATTAAAAATAACAAAGAGCAATAACTCCAAAATTATGCAAGCAAGAGTTGTAGTTCTTGTGCACTGTACTTCTCCTCCATGAGATCTATCCTCCCATAAAACTTCAAGTTGATAGCTATTATACTTTAGTAGATATGCTCCAGACAAAATCTAAGTATTAAAAATAACAAAGAGCAATAACTCCAAAATTATGCAAGCAAGAGTTGTAGTTCTTGTACACTGTACCTCTCCTCCATGAGATCTATCCTCCCATAAAACTTCAAGTTGATAGCTATTATACTTTAGTAGATATGCTCCAGACAAAATCTAAGTATTAAAAATAACAAAGAGCAATAACTCCAAAATTATGCAAGCAAGAGTTGTAGTTCTTGTACACTGTACCTCTCCTCCATGAGATCTATCCTCCCATAAAACTTCAAGTTGATAGCTATTATACTTTAGTAGATATGCTCCAGACAAAATCTAAGTATTAAAAATAACAAAGAGCAATAACTCCAAAATTATGCAAGCAAGAGTTGTAGTTCTTGTGCACTGTACCTCTCCTCCATGAGATCTATCCTCCCATAAAACTTCAAGTTGATAGCTATTATACTTTAGGAGATATGCTCCGGACAAAATCTAAGTATTAAAAATAACAAAGGGCAATAACTCCAAAATTATGCAAGCAAGAGTTGTAGTTCTTGTACACTGTACCTCTCCTCCATGAGATCTATCCTCCCATAAAACTTCAAGTTGATAGCTATTATACTTTAGGAGATATGCTCTAGACAAAATCTAAGTATTAAAAATAACAAAGGGCAATAACTCCAAAATTATGCAAGCAAGAGTTGTAGTTCTTGTGCACTGCACTTCTCCTCCATGAGATCTATCCTCCCTTAAAATTTCAAGTTGATAGCTATTGTACTTTAGGAGATATGCTCCGGATAAAATCTAAGTATTAAAAATAACAAAGGGCAATAACTCCAAAATTATGCAAGCAAGAGTTGTAGTTCTTGTGCACTGCACTTCTCCTCCATGAGATCTATCCTCCCATAAAATTTCAAGTTGATAGCTATTATACTTTAGTAGATATGCTCCAGACAAAATCTAAGTATTAAAAATAACAAAGGGCAATAACTCCAAAATTATGCAAGCAAGAGTTGTAGTTCTTGTGCACTGCACTTCTCCTCCATGAGATCTATCCTCCCATAAAATTTCAAGTTGATAGCTTTTATACTTTAGGAGATATGCTCCAGACGAAATCTAAGTAATAAAAATAACAAAGGGCAATAACTCCAAAATTATGCAAGCAAGAGTTGTAGTTCTTGTGCACTGCACTTGTCCTCCATGAGATCCATCCACCCATAAAATTTCAAGTTGATTGCTATTATACTTTAGGAGATATACTCCGGACAAAATCTAAGTATTAAAAATAACAAAGGGCAATGACTCCAAAACAAAATTATGCAAGCAAATGTGTAATTCTTGTGCACTCCACTTCTCCTCCATGAGATCTATCCACCCATAAAGTTTAAAGTTGATAGCTATTGTACTTTACGAGATATGCTCAGGATAAAATCTAAACTCCAAAATTATGCAAGCAAGAGTTGAAGCTCTTGTAAACTGCAATTCTCCTCTATGAGATCTATCAACCCATAAAATTTCAAGTTGATAGCTATTATACTTTAGGAGATATGCTCGGGACCTATGTGAGATGGCAGCTGGAGGCTAGGAAGGGGTGTAATGGTGGAACTGGAGTGCAAAATACAAGGAATCCATTGTTACGTGCTCCAGCCACCACAATATAACAGAAAGATTGTTGAAAGGGTTGTTAAACCTCATTCAAACAAACAAATTCACCTGTTTTATGTTGGCTCCTTGTCTCCCAATAATAGCTCCCACAGCCTTCCTTGGTATCGGTATCTCAATAACAGTCTGGCGTGATGTCGCGTGTGTTTTTGAACGTTTGTCGTCATCATCATCATCTGGAAATATTTTAAGTTATGTACATCAATAATCATGCATTCTGGTTGGATTAAAAATTGGTTTTATTCCCCAATAAAAACAATTTTGAGTATGAAGCTGTTTCGTGAGCTTCAACAAAAAGAAATATCATTAGAAATCTGTTTCTTAACTGACATATTTTTACATATTCCCTTCATGATATGAAAAAATAAGATATGAAGATAATAATTGTTTATTTTATGGCGGTATGAAAGTAACAAGAGGACCATGATGGTCCTAGATCTATCACTTGAGTCTCTTTGACCCCTGGGACATCACATCAATTAAATAGGCAGATGTCAACAAGGAGATTTCTACAAAAGAGTAACAAGAGTGCCATAGTCACAATATACGCCGCCACTTTGCTGCTGTTCCACAAAAATAATTGTAGACACTACTTATTTTGACAGAACAAAATTCAAAAAATTTGCAGACTACCTTTTTAAATTGTCAAGTTCAAACTGTTCCTTATAATTGATTGATTGAATGGGGTTTAATGCCATCTTACACTGCAATTATACATGTAATAATAAACAAGAGGACCAAGATGGTCCTAGATCGCTCACCTGAGTCTCTATGACCCCTGGGACCTCACATTAATTAGATAGGCATATGTCAAAAAGAAGATAATTGCCTAAGATCAATACCATGGAACGTTTTCAGCGAAAGAGCAAGACAGATATGCCCTTCTGCTGATTCTATGTAAAAAGGGATGCACCCGGGTGGACCCCAAAAGTGACCCCAGGGTCTTGATATGAACAAACTTGGAAGAGGTCCATAAGATGATGCTACATTCTGAAAGCTGTCTGCCTTCTGGTATCAGAGAAGAAGATTTTTGAAGATTTTCATTTTTTTACCCTTTGTGCTCATAAGAGATAAAGGGATGCACCCGTGCAAATCCCAAATATGACCCAAGGGTCTTGATGTGAACAAACTTGGTAGAGGCCCACTAGGTGATGCTATACACCAAATATAAAAGCTGTCTGCCATCTGGTTACAGAGAAGAAGATTTTTAAAGATTTTGGCTCTTTGATTCTATGTAAAAAGGGTTGGGCCCGGGCAAAGCCCAAACATGACCCCAGGGTCTTGATATGAACAAACTTGGTAGAGGTCAACTAGATGATGCTACATACTAAATATGAAAGCTGTCTGCCTTCTGGTTTCAGAGAAGAAGATTTTTGAAGATTTTCATTTTTTTACCCTTCATGCTCATTAGAGATAAAGGGATGCACCCGTGCAAAGCCCAAATATGACCCAAGGGTCTTGATATGAACAAACTTGGTAGAGGCCCACTATGTGATGCTACACACCAAATATAAAAGCTGTCTGCCATCTGGTTACAGAGAAGAAGATTTTTAAAGATTTTCCCACTTTGATTCTATGTTAAAAGGGTTGGGCCCGGGCAAAGCCCAAACATGACCCCAGGGTCTTGATATGAACAAACTTGGTAGACGTCCACTAGATGATGCTACATACCAAATATGAAAGCTGTCTGCCTTCTGGTTTCAGAGAAGAAGATTTTTAAAGATTTCAATGATTTCACCCTTTTTGTAAAGGGTAAAGGGAAAGTTAAGGGTGGATTTCATTTATTTGAACAACTTAGGTAGAGCTTGACCCAAGGAACATCCTTGCCAAGTTTCATCAAGATTGGCCCACTGGTTTAGGAGGAGAAGATGTTTAAAGAAAATGTGGACGACGGACGACGCACGACTGACGACGGACGACGGACATTCTACGATCCCAATAGCTCACCTTGGGCACTTCGTGCTCAGGTGAGCTAAAAAAACAGCTAGGATAGCTTAACCAGCTTCTTCTATTTTCCTGATTATTTTTTTCGAAGTCAACTGAAACTGTTACAATGCATTACTATTAAATCAAGACAAAAATTTAGGAGGAGATGCGTTCACAAGGCTGCAATTTCAATAAGCCCCAGATACTATGTTTTAAGGGGGCAAAATTCAGGGAAATTAATTAACCATAAAATCCTTGATCCATGCACGTCTACAAATGAAAGTGATGATATTGACCAAGTTTCATTTAAGGCTTGATCACATTTACATTAATTAACGTGTTTGGCCGTAGTTATGCATCAATGTAGTCAGCCGTAAAAAACACGTAGCTGAGCGTATACTGCGCAGTTAACAAAGTAAGCCGTGCTTACGCGTAGTGAGTAACGTAGTGAAAACTCGTGAGTTTGACCGAGTGTCTTGGATATGGTAAAAAAGTTCAAAGGCCTATTCACGGTATAGTATGTTATTTTGTCCCTTATTTGGCCGTACTGTCACAGTAGTTGATCCCTGTTTATCCGTAAATTAACCATAGTAACACTCTATGATATCGTAAACGTTTGTCCCCTATACTATGGTTAACCAAGGTTGAACAAGCAATTTACTACTCTTGCAGTATGTGTATCTGATTTTTGTCCACAGTTAGGTAGGGAAAGAGTATGTTGTAAACAATTGTGGTCAAATTTCACATTGTAAACTTAATCTCAACGTAGTGAAAGAATGCCGTACTACAACGTATCCTACCGTAGACTGCGTAGTTTGACCTTGTCGCTCATGGATTGAACATTCTCCTACCGTACAATCCCAATGTAGTGGCCGCACAAATCTTGGGTGTGTTCAAAATCCCTACGGTGAAAAAGGATTTTCTGTTGTAGTTTGAATGTAGTTCAACATAGTAAGATCTTGTTGAATCGTACTCTTGCCGAAAAAGAACCTATTGTTTACCCTAGTTTACCATACAAACCATTTAATAAACATCTGTCCAAGTTAATGCTACGACCAAGCAGGGAAACAGTAGGGTTGGACTACATTCAAAGTACGAATAGAATCCATGAAATTGTTTAAATTTACTCATGAAATACACGAGAAATCAATGGTTTGAAACTCGCGTGTTTTTACAACAAATTAACTATAATACCCAAAGGTGACTGATAGAAATGCTAGGTTTTAAACCTTATGATATATTTAAAGATCATGATTCTTATGTATAGAATGACAAACAAGAGATATCAGGGCTTGGGAAATGAATAAATGTGGATTTTTCATTAATTGAAACTAATAATTAATCTGATAAAAAGTCTTATTTTTATGCAGTTCTTCCTCGTTGTTCCTACAGGCACGTACTTCTCTCTTCGGAAACTGTTCCATGGTATCTTTGTTAAATGTACTTTGTCTTACTTCATCTTAGTTGATTGTATTAGTGACACGGCTTGCCCATGGTAAAATGGGGTACAACTTACTATGATAATTGCCATAAATGTGACCATAGCTTTAAATCAAGACAAAAAGTAAGGAGGACTTGCGTTCACAAGGCAATTTCAATAAGCCCCAGATACTAAGTTTAAAGGGGGAATAATTCAGGAAAAATTTATGAACACTCAAAAACCCAGAGACTTAGTGTCAAGAAGCATAACTCTTGCAAAAATTAATGAACCATAAAATCATTGATCCATGTACACTTAAACATTATGGTGATGATATTGACCAAGTTTTATTTAAATCAAGACAAAAGGTTAGGAGGAGCCCAAGATACTAAGTTTTAAGGGTGCATCATTCAGGGGAAAATAAGTGAACCATAAAATCCTTTCTTCATGCACATCTACCAATTTAGGTTATAACATCCACCTAGATTCATTTAGATCCAGCCAGAAACTTAGGAAGAGTTGCATTCACAAGGCTGCAATTTCAATAAGCCCCAGAGACTAAGTTTTAACAGGCATAACTGAGGCAAAAATCAATGAACCATAAAATCCTTACTTTAAAAGACCCAAGAAGAAACTTAGGAGGTGTTGTGCTCAAAAGAAAAGTGGATGTAGGTAAGTACGTATGTTGGTCTGTGTATGGACACACAGAGAAGATGACGCCAATATACAACTGCCCCCAGCGGGGATACGCACAAGTGGAACCAAAATTTGAGCCATGGGGTTTGATATGATCATACTCAATAAAGGTCCACTAGATGATGCTACCTTCAAAATTTGAAGCCTTTCCACCTTCTGTTTTCAGAGAAGAGGATTTTATACGGTATTTTGCTCTTTGATCCTATATAAAGAGGGATGTGCCCGGGTGGAACCCAAATATGACCCAAGGGTCTTGTTATGAGGTTCAGCTAGATGATTCTACATACCACATACAAAAGCTGTCTGCCTTCTGGTTTCAGAAGAGAAGATTTTTGCTCTTTGATTTTATGTAGGAAGGGATGAGCCTAAGTGGAGCCCAAATGTGACCCCAGGGTCTTGATATGAACTAACTTGGAAGGGTGACTGGTCAACTTGGCCCATCAGCAACTCGGCCCAACAAATAACTCGGCCCCCCTTTCATTCTATGCTAAAGCTTTCTTATTTTTGATTATTAATTCAGTATTTTTATTACAAATACAAAAATATTCAATCTTTGTTCAGTTATAAGGCAATAAACGTATGCAACAGAAAAGTAAACAGTTAAATTGACATTTAAGGATCATTCTCAGAATCGTACATAATCAAACAATTAGTCAATAAAATATTATTAAAAAGACAAAAATATATATTTAAAATAATATGGGAGAATAATGCAAAGGGCGCTTTACGGCTTTCCCGCTTCTTGATAACGCGTGCATAAAACATTTAAATAATCAAAATCAAAATGAAATACATATACCATCAAAGTTTAATTTTGTGTCATAATTGCGGCCTACATGGGGGATGATGATTTTGCGAGATTTTGCCATTTTGTTTTATTATTTTTTGTAATTTATCTACTTTTCACTTTGATTCTATTCCTGTTGATCATTATCAAAATTTAGATTGCTATCGTAAAATAAGGATAAGAATCAGCCTTACATGTAAAAAGTTACACATTTTTGCTTAGAATCTCGTCTGGATGACGTTTTCTTTTTACCCTCCTTAAATGACGTCATTCTACACTTAGGGGAATAAGACGCTACTTTTTCCCACTAAAACAACGTCATTGTTGTTGCGCTTTAACGTCGGAGTAGAAAGCGTGTTAAGACTTGAAAGAGATTAAATCTATAGCAATATTCCCGGTTTAGACTTGAAAAAGATGAAAATCTGTAGCAAAATTCGCAGTTCAATTTCAAAAAGAATGTAAATACAGCTATTTCAGTAATAACGGCTAACATCTTGTTGGAATAGCATCCTCTAGGATTTAGACCTGACGCAGTTTCTATAATATGTGCGCCCATATTCAAAGTTACATTTTTTACGAAGAAAAACAAATAAGAATTGTATTGAGTATCTTTCACTCATAATATTTTAATTTCATCCAATGTAAGCACTTATCTATTCTAAATGTGTGACTGTGGAAATCAATCTAGAAATAAATGAGAAAAATCAAGTAGCCATCGATTTGATAAATAGTCTATTTTGGTCTTACTAATTTCTGAAAATTAGTTATCATGTGCATGCTTTGTACAGCACCTGGGGGAGTTTATTTCACATTTTATCTGCACTTGTTTTTTTCAGTGATAATATCTTCGGAGTAGAAAAAGGTCAATAAAGGATTCTATTTTCTTTGTTTTGTTCTTTTATGACTTGGAAATGACAAAAAGCGGCCTTAAACCCCATTCAAGCGACAAACAGAAAGAGCGGTCGGAACAGACAGACACATAATATTGAATTTGATACATCATTCATATGCGTCAATAAAGCAAAAAGTTGGAGTGAAGGAGGTTTATTGTTAAATTCGATAGCTTAAGATTTAGTTGAGTAAATGAGTAAATCAAAAATGGTTCTTTCTTCAAATTACTTTTCCCATCTATAGGTTAAACCTATTATTATATTAAAGATAAACCTAGTAAGGTATAATAACATCGTTTGTAACGACGTGTACATATTTTACATAAAATAATCTGTCACTGTAGACTATATATCGGGGCCGAGTTGACCGGGCCGAGTTACTCGATGGGCCGAGTTGACTGGTAACCCTTGGAAGAGGTTGTGCTACAATTAAATATAAGAGCTGTCTGCTTTCTGGTTTCAGAAGAAGTTTTTTGACGATTTTCCCATTTTCACCCTTTTTGCTCAAGTGAGCTAAAAAGAGATGCACCAAAAAT
This sequence comes from Fragum whitleyi, assembly GCA_948146395.1. NCBI lineage: Eukaryota > Metazoa > Mollusca > Bivalvia > Cardiida > Cardiidae > Fragum > Fragum whitleyi. The sequence continues at coordinate 11,145,648 of OX411558.1, forward strand.
TTGGTAAAACACTTCAAGGAAGAAATAAAAACTACCATGTAATAAGGACTTTAACAACAAATAGAGAAGACCGACAGTGGATGGTATTGCAACTCCCAGAACCAGTAATCTTGACTGATTTGTTAAAACCATATTCGGTTTCAAGACTAGTTTCACTCCATAGTTTATACAACGTCTCGGCTCTTAGAAAAGTACGATGATATCAGGAATATTCCGAATGCATGATATTTAGACTGGAGTTTCGTCCCGTTTACTTTAGACTGGGAGAACCGTCCAATCCCCGTTAGACTACCGGGTTGATCTCCGCTATTGTCCGATATGTATGGATGTTCAAGCCTTCCAATGCGATTTTGCATTATAGATTTTCACAGTCGCCCTTTTATAGTGACAGATAAATTGTTGCATCCCAAAATCACTCATGATTTACATTTACCTCCGAAAGTGGCCGGAACAACCTTAATTTAACACCGAAAAAACAAAAATCCCACAACAGATAACACATAAAACAATTTATTTGTACGAATCACTGCACAAAATAGTACATTTTTCTGTCATTGTACCAAATGATATAAGAGATATGACAAATACAAGGGCGTAGCTCCCATTACGCAATTTACGCAAATGCGTAAAAGAAATAATCCCCTGTTGATTAATAGTGTTGATATATGATCATGGCATCCAAATACAGGTTATCCAAGCTGTAGTTACGATGTTTTGATTATTGACCAACGATCAAATTATAAAAAGGGTGGGCATTTATTTTTTGTCACAAGTCTCACATCGCCTTTATCCTATATATTCTTTGCTTGTTGCCTTCTGAGTGCGTTTAAATTCCAAAGTCCTAGATACGCCTATGAAATATATGAATATGTTTTGGTATGTCTCTGTTGAATTTTGAGATCAATTAAAGGGCTATTACGTGTTCGCGATGAAGAGATATTCTGAATTAAAACGAATTGTATTTGCGAAATTGAAAGTTCTAAATACATAAGCTTGAGTTACCGAGCGACTTAGGTCTTAGAGAGAAACATGTAAAATCTAAGTTTACAATCAAACTAACAGTGACAAGACAGCAAGCACCGTTGAAAACGTTTGGCCCTCTAGTTGAGCAGAATCTGGACAAAATGTCTCGTTAACGGTCCCTTACTTGAAAAAAAAGTGCAGTTAAAGGACCCAAATATGACACGCGCGATTATTTTTCATATTGCATATGGGATTAATTCAACAGAATCATATGGGCAGAATTTGGACTTGAAAGCATCTCATTGTCCCAATATAAGACTATCATTGAAGGACCCATTTAGGATTCGTATTTTTTTAACTTGAGAAACTGACAAATCGAGGGATTAGTGCAAAACTATTGTAAGTGCCTATAAATATATAGGCACTTACAATAGTGTTGCACTGCCTGGCCCTTGAAACGCTTCAATGCATTGCACGTGCACTCACGTGTAAAGCCGAGCACCAGTGCAAACGATCACAATTTTACTCTTGAACGTATGTCTGTCTTGGGCCGAAGTTAGCTATAGAGCATCGAGCTATGCATATCAAAAGTAACCAGGCCCGGCATCTAGGTCATTTTTTGGTGATCTGTCAAAACCATATTTGGCCAAAAGGCTCTCCATTTTTTCTCTTTACTAGTGATCATAAATACATCCTTTAATATCTCCTTAAAATTAAGCGGGTTTTATTCTTGAATGGAAGGGGTTTAACGCCGATTTCTAAAGTTTTTCTGTCAGAGTTTTTGACCTGTACACCTTAAACGGAATAAGAGCATAACACTAAAATTCACTCGCCAAATCTCGACTATTCTACAGAATAGACTTCGGGAATAATAAGGACGAGGCCATGATAGCGCGTCGTTTTGTACGTAGGTTTATATGGTGTCACAAGCATCAAGATTACCTCGACGGCGGCACTCATTCTTTCCGACTATTTGTCTCTCACTAATGGGTTGATAATCGTAGACCTATGTGAGATAGCAGCTGCAGGCTAGGAAAGAATGTGATGGTTGTACTGGTGAGAGAAATACCAGGGATCCATCGTTAGGTGCTCCAGTCGCCGCGATATAACTGAAATAATGTTGAAAGCGGCGTTAAACTCCATTCAATCAATCAATCAATATTACCGTGAGTTTAAAAAAAACACGAAAGATTAAAACTGGGCATATCATAACAACGTTTTGTCATGTTATTGTTATATGCCCAAAACATGTCCAAAGATGGTTGTGAATCAATAGGGAAATTTGTTTCTTCAAGCGTGTTGACGAATTACCGGTACAAATTGTCCAGCTGCGAGCAAATGTCATAGATACTGCTTGAAAAAAAGCCGTATACGCGACGTTTCGTGCGACAAACGGCCATATTATGAATTCTTAACGGGGGGGGGGGTCCACTCAGTTATAATTATGACATAGACAGAGAAAGGTTTTTTTATTTTTTTTTTCTTTTTCACTTCAAATGATCATAATCGAGATTTTTTCCGTCTTTGCAGTACTGGTTGTTAACCGAGGGTACCCATATTACCAATGTTATCATATCTGAAATGATAAAATAAAATTAAAGCCCAATTGAAACGATTTTTTAATACTTAATAGTATATCTTATTTCACTGTCAGAAGTACATAACAACAATCAAATAAGATTAACGAGAGGTCTAAAATGGAACGAGACCGTTCTACTGACTCCAAAAAAGGCTTTGGTATGAAATTTAGGTCAGCAGATGTATAAGATAAAATCACATGATATTTGAAAGTATTTTATCCGACGAAAGCTATGGAGTCTATCGCGATTTTAATGATATTTTGCATCAATATTACCAAAAAGTTAAGGGTAAAAACTTTTGGCCTCTGTCAAATTTCAAAAAATGTTATTTATATCAACAACCCTGTGAAAAGTAAGAGTAACCATGTTTTCTGAATGATAACTAAGACTGACAGTGCCAGTTACTTGTTACAAAAGATAGACAAAGTTCAGATGACGTACTGTAAACGGGGTAATTTTGGCGGTGGTTTTATTTTGGCTATATTGGCGGTCCAGCTTAAATGCGCCAAAATTAATCCACCGCCAATATTTGTCATTATTAAATCAGAAATTTCTTTATTATGATGGATATGAAATCTATACACCGTAGTCATTATTATTATATCTATATCAAAGATATGCGGACCATACTTATTCAAAATGAAATAAGAAAATCTGTTGACAACGTTGACATTTCGACGGGTCAGCGCAATACGATTGTAAGTGCCTATGAGTTATAGGCACTTACAATATCATTGCGCTGATCCCTAAATTTCAAGATTCGAGATCCAAGTTGATTGATACATTGTAATGAAATTCATCGCGAAAACGTGTGAAAAACTTATACACGCGTTATTACTATAACAAAAGGTGTGAAAACAAGCTTATGTTTAGTTTGTAGAAAGTTGACACTACTCTAGAAATCGCCTTTCTTTTACTAACGTTGTTTTGAACGACGAAAAAAATGAACAATAGATAAAGCGTTTTATTTTGACGTTAAAGTAATCGAAAAACCGCCAAATGTGGACACCGCCAATATAAAGCCGTTTACAGTACCTCAAAAAGTAGAAATTACAAATTGTTTGAAACCATGATAACATTTTTGACAACGAAATCTGACATCGGATATACAAGGGAATGTTATTTTGGTTCGTTTCGTTGGGAAAAAATAAAGCATATTCCTCTAACGTACCGAATTAATAGCAAAATGTTATGGACGTTGACGCTACGAAGGTACCCCCTATTTGACGTTTGTTTCAACTTTATCGATTAAAATTTGGCGTGTGACCAGCCATACATTTTAGATAAGGAGAAAATCTTATTTGGTATCAAATGATCTAAATAAATAACAGCTGATGTCTTTTTTCTTGTAGATCCTCAACCTGTCACGCGGCCATTAAAACTCAATGACGTTTGCCAACGTGCCTCAAAGCAATATAAAAGTCTTTTCGGAATTTAGAGAATCTGAAATGACCTTATATCTGTTTCATAATTGTTTTGAAGTGTTTTCGACCAAGTGCAGTGCTATGTTTAAAGTTTACCGGAGTATTGCAAATGATCAATGTATAATGTTCCAACAAAATCAAGAGTTCTTGAATTTAAATTTGATTATCTAAGTCCAATAAAAATCATTTTGTCTAGTTCAAGCTAATTTTGCAAAAAGAAATTTCCGTTTATGACAAATCATTTCAGATCGCTGTACCTGTTTATTCTGCTTTACAAATGCCTTACTTATAGGGGCCATTTCCGTTTTCAACTCATTTCTAAAAGCGATAGAAAAGGAAAAGAGCCTAACAAAATAAGACAATTTTATTGCTTGGCCCTTATCTATTTTTAGTAGTAAATACTGACGAACCCGACACATTTTCGAAGAGAACAATCCGTGTGATGGTACATTCTTTCTGTGACAGTTTGAAGCAAGTGTGATGGAAACTGTGACTCTAACGCGATAATGAGGATATTTTAAGGCAATTTTCATAAAGCTTCTCTTCCCGTTATTCGTAACGGACTTAACCAATTTTGAAATTATCGTTCCTTACGATGGTATAATCACCCTGAGAAAATTTATAAGAAAATTAGATGATAAGATTGGAATTGATTAGGATAACAGAAAATATTAGCGGACGCATGGACAAACGGGAAATTCGTCATCGGTGTAGCTCTTCTGATCTCAGTTCAGTAATCTAAAATGGTATTTTTTTGTAAATAGATTAGAGTTTGCAAAGAGTTAGGTGCTCCAGCAGCCGTGATTTAACTGAAAGATTGTTGAAGGCGGCGTTAAACCCCATACAAGCAAACTAATTGATTTGCTGCAGGATTTATTTAGTCTGGTTCGCTAGTCCCTATAAGAGCAAGCCTAAAGTTCATCTGTTATTCTCATAAATTCACTTACATGAATCTTTAAAAGTATATATGCAATGGCATGACTGTCAAGATAGTGTTTAGCGGCCCTTACCCGTGAACTCTATTGACGATGACACTGAATCCATATATGAAAAAATCTTCAATACCGCCTGTACACTATCAATAATTTTGTCAATCCATGGATTGACAATATC